>VKOC01016495.1:0-149762 GCA_009364415.1 Spea multiplicata
TCATAAAAGAGCGTATGACGGTGCCTGCCCCGTGCTCTGCTGCTGATCACTGCAAATCCGGCAACCCAGATGTGAGCGGTTCTACCACACTCAATGCCAACGAGGAAGAGTGGGGCTTCATAACAACAACACTGGAAGCTTCATTTCATTGTTCCAAGAAGCCTTGTCCCCGTTTCTAGAAAATGCCTTGCCTGTTCCAGCAGCAGGATTCTGTTCATCCCTTTCAAATGGAAAGCTTAACTGGCGCTAGACATTTATATATATATATTTATAATATATATATATATTATATATATATATATATATTATATATATATATAGTCACATACAGCCACACATCACACACACACACACATCAGAAAAGAGAAATGAAAAGGTCTTTGTTCCCGAGGCCAGGGGTTACAGTATGATTTACTAGAGAAATAACTTTGATGGCCTGTGCTACAATGTTGAAGTTCACCTCTAGGCTGAAGTTACTAGAGACAAAACCCGGTTAGGTTCCAGTGGCTGAAAGCAGCGCTTACCCCAAGGTAGCCAGTTATTCTGCCTACATGCAGCTATACGGACTGGGGGAAAATGTCCAGAAACTGTCAGTGTCCCCAATTAATGTAGGCGACAGTGAACTGTGCGAAAGCAAATAACCTTCACTTCTTTCCATGGTCATTCACTGACTGATGACATTTCAACATTTCTTAACCCATTCCCTGCTTAAGTCTCTACACAGCTTGAGGATGCTGAGGCTCCGAGTGATTCAAATATAATGTAGTAATGGGCTTTTGGGGTTTTAAAAAAAAAATCCTTAGGGTAGATCCAATACATAGCACGGTTTGTCAATCCCCAATCACTAAAGCCAGTGGCATGTGATTGTCTTACACCTCACTGGCACATTATCTCTGCTTTCACTCATCCATAGGAGGCTACACATGATGCTCTGTATGACGCTGCCGACAAGCCTGCGAAGGTCATCTGAAAATAGGGAAGGAATTCTCTGCTCTTGTAAACCTGCCATTTACCGCTCACTAACCAATTTGCATCGTCATGGGGTTTTGCTTCTCTCTAGCAAATCTAAAAGGGAGGGGGATATGAAAGGAAAAAGAGATTACCACTAAAAAAAAAAAATAAGGCATACGTATCACTGAACAGTGTGTGCGCTTACATGGATTGCAATTATTTAAACCACGTATATGTGAAAAGCATTTTACATATAAACAAAAATACATTGGAAACACACACCACATCTATCCAATGATATAATGCCAACAAAGCATGTTTATTTATCTCCATGTAACAATTAGACAAAGACATTTGAAATGCAATGCTCTTCAGCACACCGGGGGCAGCAATTCTACTTTCTCAGCATGTAAAAAACACACATAAGGACATCAGCGCTGACCTCCCCCTCGACGGGAATAGTCATGTTACCTCGTGCCACCGCTTATCTCTATCAGGGAACCATCTCATGCACAGCATTTTAATTATATATATATATATAGGTCTGCGTACAGATATTTTGTTTAAAAGATGATATTCGTGTCCTGAATTCCTCTCCCTATGACCCTTGCAAAGGCCACCAGAATCAGTCATCAGCTTAACAGGGGGAGGTAAAATAATGCAAATCCTAAGAAATTGATTATATACACAAACATTCGGAAAATATGTAGGAGTTAAGAACATCAGATCAGCTTTATCATGAGAAAAATATGTCCCCGTACGCTGCAATATATTTCTGTGTGAAGCAGATCAACAGCATGGATGGGTCACCACTTGGCTCCAGCGCTGGCCTGATTTCCTCTCTGCTCACACTTCAGTAAAACAAGGACTGACCCCAGAAGTAATAATGAATATTTATATATAGATACAGATCAAGGATACTCTTACAGTCATTATCAAACATACAAACACAAATACTACTGCAGCCGTATCCATTTGTCGTGACGCTGGCACTTGTGGCCATGCAGTGTAATGCAAGACTGAGTGTGAAAAAACATCCACCATGACTCAATTTCTAATAGAAGAACCTCTACGAATGGATAGAAGAATTTAATAAAAATGCAAACAAAAACAAAGTATTCATCGCCAATACAATAAACACCAAACACTGAACAAATCCCTGAGCCCTAGAAACAAGCAAAAGAACAGCTACTTAACCAAGTGACTTGAGTACATACTCCATATCTTATGCCGCCCTGGAAGGAAGTCCAATAAGCTAGCATGAAATAATACTGGAATGGAAGCAATGTGATCCCACAGACACATATCTGACATGGGAGGGCAATATGCAATTTCATGAACCTCCTGTACAATTAACCAGATACCAAAATATCAGCTAGACCTCAATACAACATAAAATGAGTACAGAGCATGTTAGGTGTTAAAGAAGAAAAAAATGGACCACTCGTTAAAGGTATCCCAGCTTAACATCATTAAGCATTAGAGTACACATCAGTATCAGTGCTATGTAACCACCAGTTAATATTCAATATACCACCACATTAATGTCAGAATGACAAGAAGTCAAAAGTGCACAAATCCTTGTAGGAGAGAATATTAATAAGACTCCCCTGCATGCATCTGGAAGGCATATAAAGTATTTCCTGGTCTGAAAGATATTTAATGAACGCCTGTTTTCAATTGATTTTTTATATGAATATTGTTAGGGATCTAGATAACAAAAAATGTTTAGAAAAAATAAAGAAAAGTTGCCGATGTGATAACACAAGAGGAACCGTCTGCAGACACTTGGATCTGCTCCTTTCAGGATGCCAGCCGATCCCCAACTCTGAAGGCAAGTAGAAGCAGGCGAGTGTACCCAGTGTCTGCACTCATTCTTATGACATCTCACTTCCTGGCAGGCAGGATCTGGAAGAGCTGCCTGCCAGGAAGTGGGCAGAAGCCAATGGTACCCAAAACAAGCAATGTTTTCATCATTCAGTTACACGGAAAGAAAGGTATCAGCAAGGCAAACTATTAAACGCAATACTTTCAATCTTCCTAAGGGCATGTAGCCTAATGGAATTTTCCAACCCTGTGTATATGTACTATTCCCAAAGACTACCACTACCAGCTGGAACACCACAAGGCTAATATTACTGCGGCTTTTTCTACAGCTAGTAAAGAAAGTTAGAAATAAACAAACCATTCTATTTATTCAATATCATGGCCTGTAAAACGTTGGGTAAACAGGGCCTGAAGTAACCGTGAAATGCACCTGTTATATAACCGGCTGAAATTCAAAAATATCTGCCCCTTTGTATAACAATAATAATTTTCTATTTGCTATTTCAGCATTGCAACTATGTGACACACACTTTAAGGTTAACCAATTCTTGTTTATTAGGGAGTATTTTTCCTATAATGTTATTGCACTTGAAATCGGCATATATTCTATGTGATTTCTGCAATTTGCATAAACTTTGGTAACTGCATTCTGGCACGCAAAACAGAAACAAACTTAGAATTTGACTTTAATATGCCCGCAATGTACCAAAAACGTTTCCAAATTACGGCACTGCATTTATAAAGTTCATCCGGTGATTTCTGGGTTATAAAGTCAGTCTGTATTGTTTAACAAGCTCGTCATTACAAAATACAGTCAGCGCAAATCAATCCTAATCATAAATAAAAACCGCACCGATGCTTATGCATTTAAACATGAGGGAATCTGCTTGATGCAAACGGGTTAATTGAGCGTCATCAATCTCTGTAGGCCCAGATCTATTCAGTTAATAAAATGCAACTGTACTTCAGTTTAAAACACCGAGAATTTACTGCTCAGCTGGGATAAATGAACTGCCGAATCCAAAAACCCTTAATTCCACAGGCTTTAGCAGCTAATTAAAAACGGGTCAAAACAGGTTTTTTATTTATGAGATATATTAGGGAATATTGAGACAGAGCTAATTTTAGTCTTCAACAGCAGTTAATCACGCCTTGTGCTACTCCATGTATTTCCTCAATCACATGCCATATATTATACCATTAATACATGTATTTAGTAATCTACAAGGAGGTTATGAACCAAAAATTAATAATTTAGCTCTCTCAGCTCAGGAAAAAAAATCTCATAATGCACAACGTCGAATTTCTCTATCAGAGACTAAAGCGATTAAATCAGAGTTAAGACATACCACAAAGAGTTAAGCCTTTTTAATAGACACGTCTCTCAAACAAGTATTTTTGGGTCTTATTTACCGCTGTTTCCAAAATATGTTTTAACAAACAAGGACATTCGGAATTTAATTCTGAAGCGAACACAATAACGGTAGCTGTGAAACCTCATCCCAGTTTGAACAATGTCCAGCTAATACACAAGGCAGCAATTCTCCCCTGAAAAGAGGGAGAGAAAGCTTCCCATAGGCAACGTAGACCTGTGGCAGACCTTCCTTGTAAATGGAAGAAGCTGGGCTGCTTTCAAAGCCCTAGAACGTTATAAATATCCCAAGAATACTATGTATGTGCGCACACGCATTTTAATCATTAATGTGTCTAAGGGGACCTATAAGTTTACTCACTATAATACATTTACAGTGTTATGAAGTTTTACGTGTCCCAGCAGCAAAAGAGCATAAAATATACCACGCGTGTAGTTTTCTCCTGGATGTGTGCATCACCGTTTTATTTTTTAACACGATAGTGGAGGAGCTGTGTTAGTTCCATAGGACAGAGTGCTGCGAGACTCTTTTAGGTCATATTCCAACAGAATTCTTCCTTACTTCTACGACTGGGGAATCCATCCATCTATCCAACTTCTTGTAAGTAGCTCAGTAAACTAGAGTCTAAAGAGTGGAGGCTGTTGGGTGTCCTTCTTAATAACAATACTACTTGGATGGTAAAAGGGTCAGGCCTACAGCAAGTTGCCCTTCAATAATAAACAGACAAAAGCAACAAAAAACACACAACTGTCAAAACATTTTTTTTAAATGTTTTCCATGTGAGCTTCCATGTGAACCAAGATGTAAAGTAGGGCTCTCGTCAAAAGAAAGGGAATAGAGTGATGAAACCTCCTACGAGGAACTTGTATTACAGCCAAGAAGGCTCATGAACAGGCAAGATCCAGCAATGTATTTTCTACATTCTATTTAATAATTAAACCTGTGCGCTCTTATCTTTCTTATACATTTACTCCTCAGGTTTGTGTCCTGCTAGTTGCAGAATGTATCAAAGCAAACCCGCAGGGAACGATACGCTTTAAGCAAACGTGGAGAAGACAGAATGCAGACGTAGATTACTGCGCGCTTCTAATGTACAGATGGTTTTAGAAAACACTCAGAAGAAAGCTAAAAGCTACAAGCGGTTGTTTACCAAACTACTCCCCCTGTATTCTCAGTGGATTTGGCAAAACCAGAAATGGAAACCTGAAGATTAAATCACAGAAGATTAAGTAGTTTATACAATAATCTCATTATAATCTATTCACAGTTCAAATACAACAGAGGAGGTGTATGAAAAACAATGCTATTTTAAGATACAGTTTCTTAAAACAAATAATTACTTCCCAAAAGAGAAGAAGAAAAAGTACCGGTTTCTGTAAGAAATAAAACATGGATAGCTTTGCTGTAAATTGTATAGTTTAGAGGTGAACACCATCTCTCGGTTTTTATCACCCAAAAATATTGCAGTCACAAAAATTTAGGAATCTGGGCTCTTGGGGGAAAAACACAAAAGGGGTAGCATATACAAGCTTGTTCTATTTATAATTCCCACTGATTTAATTTCCGTGTCTATAAAGCATGTCTAAATTTGTCTGAGTGGGTTTTTACACACTACAAATTCATGCACTAGTTAATCCTAGCCAGAGAAAGACACCTAAAAATTACAATTACTTTTCTACTTTGATGCAGCGGAGCTCTGAAGTCTAGTAATCATATTTTACAGCAACATACTGCGTCGCGACTGCTCCGTGTTAATACATAACCCGCAAAGCATCAACCGCATGACCAACCAAGAGGTTACTCCAGCACAACACAATGATAAACATCATCCCACACACAAAACTGGATGACAGCGACCAAACGAGCAGAAGCCAACAGTGCCCCACCGTGCCATCCGCACACCCACCTGCTACAAAGTCTAACCTGCTAGTGCAAGAATGAGGGGCTTAATATCATCATAGATTCTATCATAAATGATCAAAAAATGACTTTGCCTTTAAGTAAATCACCATTGAAATGCACTTGTGACCTGACCTAATTCGTTACAGCTCCAAGACATGGATGTCAATAGGTCATAATAAAGCTATATGAAGATTTATATTCACGTCATGATACAGAATTTACAAGATAATCATATTCTCTGCTCCAAGGAATAATTACTTAATGGCTAGACAGAAGCAAAATTAAACTTCTTATCACACACCCATTTAGCAGAGAAAGCAAACCTTAAATATTCACTTTCCATGGAGTGTCTGACACAGAACAGACACAGTAGAGAAGAGGTGTGCAGAATGACATTCAATGTCAGTAAAGGAAGCAATACATGTTAACCTTTCCACCTTAGCAAAAAGCCATGAATACAACTTACAATAAAAACCCCTTATATTTCTGTGCCGGCAAACTATGGGACGTCATGTATTGCAAAAGAGAAAAAGAATCATGCACTAATTATATATATATATTATATATATATATATATATATATTACATTTATCTATTTATTTTAATGACAAACCCAATTTCTCATTATTTCTCATTATTTCTTACTAACTGATAACATACATAGGTCACCTGGCTCTACATAAATCTGTATACCTATTATCTCCTTCAAACAGCAAACCTGCAACTTTAAGGAATAAAAAATGCAACACTAATCCGACAACATAATCCTGCAGCTAAAACACAAGCTGCCCGGCACACAAATAACCAGGCTTTTTTCTCCTCTAATTAATATTGCTGGAGGTAAGAGAGGAAAGACGGACTTATTCCGCCTGACTTATGCAGGGGTCTAAAACAGAAGAACAGAAGCGGCCGCTGTGTGGCAGGCAGTGGTCTTAACCCTTCTTAGACCACAGGTGGCTGGGATGCTTCTTCAAACAGGAGCTCCAACTGGACACATCTCAGAGACGGCGAGGGAAATGGCGGCACTCTTCCAACCCTCATTAAGCAAACACCGACGGATACACCAAAATGTTTAAGTTTACCGATTAATCATACAGAGAGTGAAATAGGGCTCCAGAAACATAGAACTTAACGTGTTTTTGACGTCAAATACGTCCACTTAATCATAGACCAGGTGTCACAGTCAAATTTTACAGCAAAAATACTTAGATTATTTAATCAGGAACACAACCTGAACCCATTAAATAGTTAATACTATAGTTAAACAATATAGTTAACAATAGTTAAATAGTTTCATTACCCCCTATTATAGCAGTGCTTCAGAATGTGCTGGACCTATATCAATAACCGAGATGTAAACTCAAATTCAATGGCCTGGCTAGTGGCTACGCATTCCTCCTGTATATTAGAAAGCCTTTTCTCAATTATAGTACACACTCCAACTACATAAAATCATTAGAAAGCCGACACTTACTATTCCATACGGAAGACTAAATCAGTTTATGCCAATTGGGTAATTAGTTATGTAGTTTTTTGTTTTTAATAAAGCTTTAGTACTTTGGTGATAAAGTAGTCTGGAAAACTTGAACCATATATTTAATATATAAGACAAATTACATTCGTGAAAAAAACAAAAAAGGCACGGACTACAGAAAGCACAGTAAATACATTTAATGAGAAGTTATACCACAGGATCTACAAAAATACACTTATACAGAAAGTTAATTACCTGAAGTTTTTTGTTTTTTTCCTTAAAATAATTTCATGTAGTTTAGCTTTAAAAGGGGAAAAGGATTGAGTTAACAAATACAAGCCCACATTACATTATAAAAAAAAACAAAGCAGACAGTATTGAAAAATGTAAGTTTAGGAGCTGCTCATTGAGATGCACTTTATGTAGTTTATGGGGAATACGAAACAAACAATAGGGCAGAGTTACAAAAAAGGTTCCTAGCAGAGTTCGTATTAGGTCTTATGGAACTTGACAAACTTATATGCTTGTCCTACCAAGCTCAGCTGAACTCAGCACCTCCCGATATGTTTAACTTGACCGATCTGAGCTGCCGACAGGCTCTGAGGAGTTAGATACCACATTCAGGAGTGAGGTGGTTCCATTCTCTTTAATGAATGCCCAACAAGAACCAACTCACAACTCACAAAACTCAAGTTTTAGTAAACAGACTACACAAATGTCATTTTGGTTATCCTCAAATGATACTATAGCAGAATATGAGGGCACTATATAAATAATAATCATAATATGCACTGAGCGTGAGCCAGGAATAGCCCAAATGTTGCTTCACAAATAATTTGCCATAAGAGCATAAATTTGAGGAGACATATGCCAGCAACTCTTCTTGGTACCACTTATACCAGTATTAATGTACATGAAACATAAAAAATGTAAGACATACAGACATCATACTTCAAAACTACAAAAACCATTATAAAAATATAAAGCCACAACATCTGAGAACCATCAAAGCCAAGTCAACAGAGACTGCAGTAAAATGCATGCATGATACTGTCTCCAATTCTGCAAACCCTGTAGTAGGGAAAGGAGAGGTTTTAGGTTACTATGCGCAAAGTATAGTGGGCTTCCAGACATTTAAGATTTATATTATATATAATTTTTTTATGTTTTTGAAAGTTACATTTTTAAATGTACACACTACATAGACGATACTATATAATATCCATGTAATCTATTGCTGCAAGAAGAAGGAACATTCAACAATGTCCCCACTTAATTACAGAGGTGACCCTTGTTCTAAGAATGTTCTCTACATGCAGTGTTTATTGTGATGGGGCAACAATTATATTGTTTTTAAGAACACCTAAAAATGCGACACCTTTATTTCTAGGGGAGCGGTGAGCGTGTTGTAGGATGCCCACACAGTTATGGTGTTTGATGAACTCATGTTCACACAAACTCTCTCTCATGCCGGGGTGTTTCACACCTCATTTTCTACTAAGGTCAGGAGGCCAGAGACAAGTACTTTCTGCAATCAGCCACCTACAATAAGACACCTACAATAAGTTATTTATTTTCCTACAGTGGGATAAACCAAGATGATAAGTTCATAATCATTAATTGTGCAGTATTACACTGCTTTGTTCAAGAATTATTTTATGTACAACCAAAGGCAGATCCAAATTCCTTTAATTTTTTGTAATAAAACTTTTATACTCCCCGATCTCTACATATTCACTGTGATATCTCACTTTTAATAATGAATACCTCAAGAAGGGCCTTCTCAGGTGGCTAATATCACCTTAGTAATGCAAAAGTTTGAACAGACCTCCCTGCACAGCCAGCAGCCAATCCATCTTAGTAGGGTGGTAAATAAACCTGTAAGCTGTAGTATACCAGGCACACTGAACAATCATGTAGCTTTCAACTAGGTAGATCCAGCAAGCAAGCAGTTAAAGCAGGGCCTCACAATAGAGCTCTCCTGTAGTTTCCCAGCCATATGCGGATACCCTTAAGACGCCATGCGCTTCAGCTTTAAAAGCTTTCATCTCCAATTCCCTGTTTGAAACAAGAACTGCTCGGTAACAATGACTCTCTGTGTGCTGAAAATCCTATTATTGATCCACCTACTTACCTTAGGCTGTGCTCTTCTGGGAAATGCAACTTTAGGGTCAATCTACAGGGAAGGGAAAAAAATTAACCAGTTAGTGGTTTGTTGTGTTAACATTTAAGCATATAGATTAATGGCTCATTTTAAGACATGCTTTCTTTACAACTACTTCTCAACAACACGTGAGTGCTCACTATAAAAGACTATAGCTCTTTAGTCAGGGGAACGTCGCTATTATAAGGGTGAAGACCACAAAGCTAACATGGTCTGTCAGTACCTTACAGAAATGACATTGATTTCCTTTATTACAATGTATTGCAAAATCAGAACTCCCGGGTACACGAGAGACTGAATTATATCTGTATAACAAAGTACTTCTCTCTCCCTCAGCATGTTGAACAGATGTTTGAGCCCCATAGCTACTAACTAAAAGTTATTTGCATGGATTTCATAATGTACCACACTGCAGATGGGTTAGCAAACAATCAGGGATGGGAACCTTTACCTAGAAGGCTTCAGACAGCAAATCCAACCATAGCCAGACAACACAACGTGACAAGGGGCTTCGTACACAGCAGTGTGGTGGGGAATGGTGTCACCAAGTGACTGTTTAATACCCACATCTGAGCCACCATTACCTGCTTCAATACATAAATCCCTTCAATTGCTAAAAAACAACGTGTAGGCTGTTACACTGTAGCCATAAATAAGAGGATTTCCCCCCGGAGGACTTGAAATAAGCAAATGTTGTGGCTGGCAAGATACTAAGTGTAAGCCTTCAAATGTTTTTGAGATAAACATACAGATCTAAGAGGCTCTAGACACAAATCTGTTACAAAATAATTTTCCTTCTGCTTTCTTGGAAATCAGAATCATGCATCCAATTATGATATATATATATATATATATTATATATATATATATATATATGTGGGTGCTTTATTTGATCCAGCTGAACATACTGAAACTGATTTAAATGATTTCCCATTGATTATTTGTATCATTATTTTAATGAATGGATCAGAGCGGAATGACAGTGGCTAAATGGTACCGACTTATTTATAAGCAATAATGTGTACTCTGGTTCAACGTAATATGGCATCAGAATTATGCTTAAAAGTGAATATAAATCTAAAGATACAAAACAGATTCATTATAGCAGGAAAAAAGGCTATAAAAAGGTAGTTTTTTGTAACTGACGCCCAAAAACTTTAAACTTAAAACACATATGTGGCTTGTGACAAAGCTGTTTTATGTAAAGCAATCAGTAAAAGTATTTTGCGTGGTTTTGCACAAATTGAGACATTTAATGTAAAAAGGAATACCGGTAATTAAGCTTGATATTTAGACATTGCCTTTAAACTCAGAGCAAGGAAAGATTGTGGTGCTGTCTCACAAGGGGTTAATAGATCTACAAACATCTGCGTGCATTGTATCTTACAAAATGAGCCATTGACCTTTCTTTATTTGCTCTCTCTTGGTTTTAATAAGACAGCAGCAATAGAAAAATGTTGAAGCATCTTGAGAAGCATTTCACATCATCATCATCATCACAATGTCTACCAATACAGTCCAGCACCTTCTGAGGTGCACGTCTACAGAACGAATGCAACAGGTGAGAATTCTCCAGTCAGCAAGCCGAAAACACGAGCATTTAGCTGCTCTATTCTGCTACGAGACAAATCTGAGAAACCAAATCCAAATCCTAGTAGGGAGGGCAAAACCTTGTGCTGCACATCCTACAGACACAGCCTTGTTCATTTAAAAGGGGGCAGCAAAAGAATACATAATAATAATAATCTAATTGAGGAAATCAAATGTTTGGGAAACCCATGAACAATCATTTTATAATTATATATATATATATATATATATATATATAATATTAATAATAAATCCCCTAAATGATGCCCTTGTTTTATCGCCAAAATTATTTTGTACATACAATGATCCCCGGTGTAAAATCCTTTTACTTGCAAGGTCTTCGGCTACATGGAGGCCTCTCACCTTTTGCACCAATCTGCTACAATTACATACAATAAACATCTACCAACAAATGAACGAGTTAGTCATAGACAAAATCTACTTACTGTATCTACAAAATCCTCTAGAAAAAAAAAAGGGCTATGATACTATTTCTGAGGTACGTGGGCCATTACCTAAAATCAAAGCTTTTAACGCAAGCGTAAACAAGAGCGGTGATTCCGTGCCAAAACCCAACCGAGCTGTCTCCTGCACTGAATGTTGAAACACGAGTCAAAGGCTAGGTAAAGCCACATCAAAATCATCAAGAACGAGCTGACGAATTATCCTACACACAAACACAACGCTAGGACTTTTCGTGATCAGCCTTGCAAAAGAACCCTTACCCCAAATTAAGCTGAGATAAGAAATGATTTTGGTGGAGCATGCTTTGTTGTTAATACCCACATACATATTTATCTATATATATATATATATACATATACACACACACATATATGTTCTGCAGGAGAATGCATCACTAGCTTGCTTAGCCATTAAAGAAAGACATTCTGTTCCATTTAAAATGGAATAAGTGTAATTAATAGGTGGAGTGGTAATGGGTTAGAATATGATTTAGTTAAATTAAAACTAGTGTTATAAAAGGTGCATATTGCATTGTGGCAAAACATAAAAAGTGGAGTGTCATCAACCCAGCCACGTTTTGAATTTCATGGATGTTTCCCTGTTTGAGTCAATAATTTGAATACATACATACTTCTAATGTATACATGGAGAGACAAGCAGTAGAGACAAGCAGGAGAAAGTGTTCAAACGCACTCATCGATACAAAAGAAACAATCCAATGTGCTCACAACATTTAAGTGGTGCGCAAAGCAACACAGTTGCAGAGATTGTGCTACTAGGCAAGTTTTACTGGCTCAGGGCTGTCTGGATGTACAGTTAAAACCTGACATTTAAAGGTTGGTAAAGAAATATCCTTTATCTAATCAGGGTAATTAGCTCACCTTTCCCTCCTCATTAGGCATGGGATGAGCAATACAAGGGCATCTTTTGTCAGTGTCCCTTCTGCAAGCTTTGTTAAGGCATAATTAAACTGGGTAATGGAGCGCAAAACAAGGCTTTTTTTTCTTTTTTTCTTTTAACTTTTAGCAAACACTCAAAACTCTTGTGAGATGTGTAAAATTTTCCAGAAACCTTCACTACTCATTAAAAGCAATGCTTCTGCAAACTGATGTCTAAATTATGTATCCCAAACAGAATGTTTAAAATGTAATGGACGGAAAAATATACTAATAATCTATGGGCCGCTTGGCCTTACACTAATTAAAACATCAATCGACAATTACTGAAGTGTCAAATTTATTTAGGGTCTTGACTGCATAAGACGTTGACACATCCTGATTGCACACATTCACTCTAATACCATTGTCACAGAAAACATTTATTAATAGCCCTTCATAGCAATCTTATGATTTAGCTAAAGCTCTGGCTTTATTGTTATCAGCAAAAACAGCCCACCAGTTAGACATCAGAGTGAAGTTCAAAAACTTGAACAGCTTAGGATCAACACAATGAAAATGACACTGTCACTTTAAACTGTGCTGACACAAACACGACAGAAGGGCGCACATCAACCGATAAAAACGAAGAAAAAAGAAAAAAAAAGCACAACATACCGTCTTGGAATCTAATTCATGGTGGGGTTGAGCTAACACTTTATCTACACTTGCAGGATCTGCATACGTAACGAAACCGAAGCCTCTGAAATGAGACAAAGAACAAGAGAGGTGACAATGAGAGCTAAACACAGAGCACGAGTAAACAGAAAAATAAAGAGAGGAAAAAAAAGGACATATTTACAGGTCAAATTCACATATCAGGATGTGACATGCTGTGCAGCCTCCTGTGTTCTCAAAGCAGCCCCAGAGTAGTGGCTGGCATCGGAACACAGAGACACCGCTGTATTTAAAGAACCACAAAACAGTCCTACGAAAACAGCTTCATAACATCACACTTCTTCAAACGGCTGCGAAATGCCTCCATGCAATTCTGATTATCGGAAGCACAGAGCTATGTATGTCACGTATAACATGGAAAAATGCAAATACGCAACTGTGTACGGGAACAATTAAAACATTAAAAAAATAGAAAATTGTATAACTGAACAAGTTCACCGAAACCACACTGTAAGAAAAATAATTCTTATTTTAAAAGGAAAAATATTATTTAAAAAAATGAATTAAAAAAAAAAAAATCACACCACAACAGTGATTTCAGTTCGGCAGTAGACAGTGTGGAAAAGTACACAACTCTCTCTCTGTATATACACACTGTGATATATATATATATATATATATATATATATACACACACACTACACAATTTGTCACATCTCACATACAGCCTACAGATTATGTGTAATTTTAAATATATATATACATATACATACATAATCAGCACACAGCATGCGAGACGTGACAAATTGTGCATTATTGTTTAATTCTTTGCAAATATCACCAGATTGGTGAGCGCACAGCAGGGGGGTTTCGCTGTGAGACAGGGGGTGTGACAGTGAAAAGGTATGGAGCAAGATCTCATCCTTCTGGAAGAAGATATGTAGGAGAGCAGAGAAGTTTATCAAAGCCCGACACACATTACAAGAGACACAAAAAGAAGCCGAGAGGTTGGGTTACCTGGATCGCTTCGTGGTGGGGTCCCTCATCACCATGCACTCCCGGATTTCGCCAAATTTGCTAAAATAATCTCTGAGGCTATCTGTGCACGGGCAATAGGGAAAGGCATGTCAATAGGATGCGATCAGCTGTCACAGGGTACCCAGCCCACCCCTTCTCCATCCATCCCACGGAGACCCAAATAGCGATAGGGGTCGAATAGAGGACTCGGAAAGGAGAAATAAATAAATAAGGAGAGCGAGAAGTGGGAGGCAAAGAAAAAAAGAGCTTGTGCATGGAAAGAGGGAGAGAGAGAGGGGGGAAAGGAGAGAAGCTTAACCCATACAACAAAGAGCCGTAAAGGAACCAGGGGGTGAGGGCTGCCTTACCTGGAGAGGTCTGCCAGCTCAGGCCGCCGATAAACATTTTACTAGAAGAGGACGAAAACACAACACAAGTGAGCACAGATGTCAGATCGGCCATTTTGACGTGTAACTTACAAAAGCTTACAGAGAGAGAGAGAGAGGGAGAGAGGGGGATACTGGAAAGAGAGATAGAGAGGGAGAGCAGAGGGGAGGGGAGGCCCCTTCGTGTCAGGGACCCAAACACACTAAAGGTGTCACTAAACAAGCAAGAAGGGCAAACGCAGCCTTCCGTGTCTTCTTCCCTGCACACTCTCTGCCCACCTTCTGCACTTGCCCTCTGGCACGAGAACGGGGGAGCCCGTCTGTCAAAGTGGGTCAGTCGGGGCACATGTCACCTGAAAGCCCCCCGGTGTCATCCCATTCCCCTGTAAACTTACCCGGGGTCATGCTGAGAATCATTCGGACTCCCAGAGGTGGCCTGGCTCCCATCTGCCTCCATAATCCCTTTTTAAAATAGTTATTAAAAAAAAAAAAACAAAAGCAGAGGGGAGAATAAAAAAAATGAAAAGAATAAAAGAAAATTTAAAAAATAAGCAAAGCTACCCAAAGCTGTAAAGTGTGAGAGGAAAGGCAAAGCCCGGGCGCACACATAGGCACTGGCACTGCTGGGGGCTGAGTATCTCTCTCAGTCACACAGGGAGAGAGGCAGCAGCAGCTTAGCCAGGAGCCGCTAAGAGAATATTATTGAGCCGGGAAGAAGCTCGTCACACGTGGGATCAGCTCAGCACTGCTCTGCCTCCTCGTCCTCCGCCCGCCCCCCGACAGGCCCTCCTCTCTCTCTCCCCCCCCCTCCCTCCTCACATAGCACCACCACAGACCGTGGGAGGGCTTCCACAAGGTGGCGTAGCCTCTTCGAGCCGTGACGTCACGGCCCAATCCGGCTCCGCTCCTCCTCCACCTGCCGAAGCTTCTGGTTAGTAACAGCCGAATAGCCGTATTAATCCCCGTGACGCGCTGCGCTGTTTGGACACAGAGGGATTAGAAATGTGCCTGCGTGCAGCCCCTCACCGGCTCCCCCGCGGGAATTTGTCGCTTAAAATAGGCGAGCGGTGACAGGCGGCGCCGGGGCTCGAACCCGTGGCTTGTATGGAACGGGGCGTGGAGCCTGTCCCTAGGTGTTCGAGGTGCTGGGCTGTCCGGGTTTGACCTCTACAGTCCGGTACCCAGCAGGCTGGAAATCCGGCATTCTGTGCTATAGCTGATTGAATGGCTTTCAATAAACGTTCTGTTACTATAGAGAGTGCAATGATTACTTCGAGACCGGCAGCTATAGGGTTAAAGACACAGACCGTGCGCGCATCGGTGCTGATCGGTGATCGTATAGGTTAGATGTGCACACTGATGGGTATTTGAGGTTATGGAGCCGGTATCCCAACCGAGAGACTTGTTTGTATATAAAAGTATGCTACTACCTAAACAATGTAACGCTCCCGGGTAGCCATCTATATAGAAGGGGAAAACCATTGCAAGAAAGGACAGGTAACGAGTAACGAGATCTCTGTATCCTGAGATCCCAGCCAGGTGTGTGGAGGATAATCTCACTACACGACCACTAAAGAGTTAAACCAGGGGTGTCCGAGTTTTTTCTGCAGTGGGCCATCAGAATTGTATACGTGCGAGGGCTGCGCTTACTTTATTAAAAGTAAGTAACACACCGAAATTGTACAAAAAAAATAAATAATGTTAATATATATATTATATATGATTGTTAAAAGCAATCTCAGGCATACCCAGATTCCAGCATGTACTGGTAGGCAACCATGGGCCTGATAGGAGTGTGATTGCTGTTAAAAATCATATATACATTAATGTTGTTATTGTATTTTCTTGTCCAATTTTGGTGTCTTACTTTTAATAAATGTGTGCACCAAAATTGGGCAAAAAAATAAATAATATATATATACACACACACACACTATATCCAACAAAAGAGTACACCCCTTTACATTTTTGTAAATATTTTATTATATCTTTTCATGTGACAACACTGAAGAAATGACGCTCTGCTACAATGTAAAGTAGTGAGTGTACAGCCTGTATAACAGTGTAACTGTGCTGTCCCCTCAAAATAACTCAACACGCAGCCATTAATGTCTAAACCTTGGTAACAAAAGTGAGTACACCCCTAAGTGGAAATGTCCAGATTGGGCCCAAAGTGTCAATATTTTGTGTAGCGACCATTATTTTCCAGCACTGCCTTAACCCTCTTGGGCATGGAGTTCACCAGAGCTTCACAGGTTGCCACTGGAGTCCTCTTCCACTCCTCCGTAACGACATCACAGAGCTGGTGGATGTTAGAGACCTTGCACTCCCCCACTTTCCGTTTGAGGATGCCCCACAGATGCTAAATAGGGTTTAGGTCTGGAGGCCAGTCCATCTTTACCTTCAGCTTCTTTACCAAGGCAGTGGTGATCTTGGAGGTGTGTTTGGGGTCGTTATGTTGGAATACTGCCCTGCGGCCCAGTCTCCGAAGGGAGGGGATCATGCTCTGCTTCTGTATGTCACAGTATATGTTGGCATTCATGGTTCCCTCAATGAACTGTAGCTCCCCAGTGCCGGCAGCACTCATGCAGGCCCAGACCCTGACACACTTGTCTTTGTACTCTTCACCTGGTTGCCGCCATACACCCTTGACACCATCTGAACCAAATAAGTTTATCTTGGTCTCATCAGACCACAGGACATGTAATCCATGTTGTTAGTCTGCTTGCCTTCAGCAAACTGCGGGCTTTCTTGTGCATCATCTTTAGAAGAGGCTTCCTTCTGGGATGACAGCCATGCAGACCAATTTGAATTAGTGTGCGGTGTATGGTTTGAACACTGACAGGCTGACCCCCACCCCTTCAACCTCTGCAGCAATGCTGGCAGCACTCATACGTCTATTTCCCAAAGACAACCTCTGGATATGACGCTGAGCATGTGCAGTCAACTTCTTTGGTCGACCATGGCGAGGCCTGTTCTGAGTGGAACCTGTCCTGTGAAACCACTGTATGGTCACGTGTTTCAGGGTCTTGGCAACCTTATTGTAGCCTAAGCCATCTTTATGCAGAGCAACAATTCTTTATTTCAGATCCTCAGAGTGTTCTTTGCCATGAGGTGCCATGTTGAACTTCCAGTGACCAGTATGAGAGAGTGTGAGAGCGATAACACCAAATTTAACACACATGTTCCCTATTCACACTTGAGACTTTGTAACGAGTCACATGACACTGGTGAGAGAAAATGGCTAATTGGGCCCAATTTGGACAATTCCACTTAGTGGTATACTCACTCTAGTTTCCAAGGTTTAGACATTAATGGCTGCCTGTTGAGTTATTTTGAGGGGACGGCAAATTTACACTGTTATACAGACTGTACACTCACTACATTGTAGCAGAGTGCCATTTCTTCAGTGTTGTCACATGAAAAGATATAATAAAATATTTACAAAAATGTGAGGGGTGTACTCAGTTTTGTGAGATACTGTGTATATATGAGTGTGTTCATATATATATATATATATATATATATATATATATATATATATATATATATACACACACACACACACTCCTGGATACATGTGAAACACTTATATGTACTGAACATTCTGAACTGAGAAAGGCCATCAGGAAAGGAAGGGATTTCCAGCCCAGAACAGTACCAGAAATTGCAATTAGGTAGTAAAAAAAAAAAAACAGCCCTGATATTGTATTTTAAGACTTTACATCGACTATGTGTTCCATTAAAACAGTCAAGGAAAAGACAAACATAGTTATGTTTATTAAGGGAAAATAGAAGGAAGCATATGATCATGGAAGCTAGCAATATAACTGTACATGACCACAATAACCCTCTTTGGGTTGTCTTAGCCTTAATTTATAGCAACATTAAAAGAATATAGATGTGAATTGATTGCTCTAAATATACTGTACATAATACATATATGTTCCTTAAGACTAAATCCTCCGGTATGCTTGAAAACCCTAAACTGTGGCATATTTATATTAACTACGACTTCCCACGTGCCTGGTCATTTAATAACTTTTTAAAGCTCTGTGACCTCTCTTTTAATCTGGTGTAGAATAGAAAATTGTTTTCGATAATTGCCTAAAACATAATTGAATTACAATAGGTAGGCTGAAATATTTTATTACTTAATATTTTTTTATATATATTAATATATCTCACAACGGCTGCCATAGGATTTGTTTGAGAAATGTCACGTTTGGCAATAGGTATGCTGGAATCGCCCACGACATACCTTCAAATGTAAGCGAAAACCTACAGGCCACGCCGTCTCACATCTGTATTTAGATGAGATGCCGATCTCTGGCATATTGGAGCCGGGGAAGAGCTATACAGGCCTGTCCATTTCCTCTGTATATTTTAGAGGAAAAGCACTTTCCCGAAGGGCAAAAATTCCGCACAACTCTACAGGATAAATATTTCAAACGCCGCCAAGGACAACATTCTACTTTGTATCATCACTCCAAGGTTTGCAGGAAAATTAAAGAATTCTAGCCATAGGTTAGTTGGTATTGTAGAGACTATTGACATCCACATTCCATATGATACCCTGAAATGGATTTTTTTTAATGAATTTTTGAGGTAAAGTCTCAGGAAATGTAATCTTAACACAATAATTCACAAACACAGCCTTAAACCCTCAGATGTCTCAGTAGGCAAGCGTTAGTGTAACCCAAGAACACATTTTGTATACATTTTTGGATATGTCAGCGATATAGAGCTGCCGCAAGATGTCACAAATGACAACCATATTTCATATTATTTGCTATAACGTTACTTGCGTTGTTTACCCACACCTCTTATTATGTGCAAGAGAAGTTAACATAGGTGAAGATATTCTTAGCTGTTTGCCGCAATAATTTCATAAGATGCCAGAGAGCCTATATACGTCTTGCCTATACTATGACGCTTCACACCTCTGCAGGAATAATTAAAATGTAGAATGAATCTGAAGAAGTTACATTCTATTATCTCTCTGTTTGCTGCGTCCTTTTGTATCAGTTTGCCTTTCCAACAATTTGTGCATATTAAAGTACCTTAATATGTATTTTTTACCTGTGGAAAATAAGCCACTTGCCTTTTAGAGAAGCTTTAGCTCCAGAGCTGCAGCACACCACCTTCTCCTCTGTCCACTAATTGAGCCTTTTTGAGCAACATTTGGCTACTTGGCAGGAAACTGTTCCCATTGAATCCGTTGGAGTGCTTTCTGCACTTGTGCGTGGGGGTCTTGTTAGACCCTTTCTTGGAACTCTCATGCGAGCCAGTGCTGTGTGGCAGCGACCAAAGTGTGTAAGGTCAAACATATCTTCTGCAAGTCGAGGAGCAGGGATGGGAAATCAGTGCAAATACATATGGAGGGATTCTGATGAATCCCTCCATGTACTTGCAAGGGGGCAAAATCAATCATTTAGAGTAATAATTTAAAGCCAAGGAGAAGTTTTCTGATAGAAGCATCCTGAAACATTCCAATCAAATGTGATTACTGGGTGGTGGGATTAGATATTATTACACTGCAGATGTCATGACCACAGTCACGCCTGGTACAACTGGAGATGTCAATACATACGATGGACCATGTATTAAACGCTGACCCTGTTCATTTAGAGAATTAGCTTATATTTTAAGACCCAGAGCTTCAGTGATCTGTTTTTTTTTCTCAGGCGAAACAAAGGACACAGCCAATATAATAATATCCTATGGGCAGATAATGATCCCATTATCCAGTGTGATGGTGACACTAAATCTTCTTTATGCGTGTGTCTTTAATGCAAAGTGCTAGGTAGCTGGTCTTATCGAGCAACTCATCCCACTAAGCAAGACCTTGTAGGTATTGCAGGTGCTCGTTCATGCACTCCAGGAGTATACATGCCTAACGGCTGGGTTAAGAAGCACCCTTGCAACGTAGTATGCCAGATCATAGAGGTGGTGGGGCGACACGGCTTCGCACAGAGACAATGTCTTTACGCGTGAGTCAGGATTAAGTCAGCATGCCAAGACACAAAACCGCTCATTTTCACAGGTTTTCTCTTTGAGGATCTTGTGTACCAAGCACTTAATATTTGTTATAGAGTTATAGTTAACAATTGAACTGCTGCTATTCACATTTGTTAACAAAGATTGATAAATGTACGTGTTTTTCCTCCCCGTTGCTGCTGATGGAAGTAACTAGATAACTAAACCAGTATTACTCAGGAAAAGCTCAACAAATGCTTCTGAAAGGCCCAGAGAATAGGTTTCCCTACATTTTATTTAAATATTAATATCCATTTAATATTCACCAGGGGTCTACTTTGAGCCATGAAGGGGGTCTCCCTTGGGTGGGTGTAAAAGTGTCATTGTAATTGTGTGCTTGCACTGCCAGTTTCTAAATAATCCAAAATAAGAGGAAAACCTGATCTGGGGGAATTCGTGGGTTTGATAAATCCAAGCTGACGTACTTTTTAATGCTAGAGAAGGTACACAGAGTCTGAAAAAGATAGATGAGACAAAAATAGAATTTTCCTTCTCAAACCACCATCACCCGTCGGTAGCTTTAAGAGAAATGCTCTGTGAAAGAAAATGGGGACAACTCTGACATGCCAAAAATGTGTTTTCGTGTGATATAAAGTCCCAAAATGTGTATTTGCGCATTGACCCTTTCTCTGCTGTTATATATATACCTTGGCATAAATATTTTATGTTAATTGATTAATCTAACTTAATTAAAGTTTACATGGAAAAAGTGGTAGAATGACATTGGGAATAAACATCAATTTTCTGTGTCAATGAACGCAGTGCATTGCTTTGGATCACACAGCAATCTCCAGTACAATCTGATTGAAATGATGTCATCCTTTATCTAAATTTAGATGATTGCTTTCTATTACCATTCGTAGGTAATTAACAACAAAAAAAGAATATATCGTTTTCATTTAAAAAAAAAAAAAAAAAAAGCATATACAAAAATAAACCTGCTTTGCATTTCTATTCTTTTATAGGAACCAAAAATGTCACTAATTTGAGTTCTTAGAGGTCAAAATCCCAGCATCGATAACATTTGGTGCAGTAAGAAGAAGGCAATCGGGGTTGAGTCATCATCAGATAACTGTGCAGTAATGGGTCACATCAGCCTGCCATCAGATAATATTGTCCTAATAAGCTTTATAGGATAAGCCTCAGGCAGCGTAGCTGTGAGCAGAGACTACACGAGCCATCAGCACAGTACTACGTATTGGTGACCCAAATCATTACTGCCTTCCTATTGCCATGGTGAAGAATAACATTAGAATTGCAAACGCTGGCAAAATAGCTTTCAGACATAGCCATTAAAGGTGATTCCAGACCTTCCGCATACATATATTACCATAACTACTTGTAATCCCATTTTACGGCACTGAAGAAAATGACGGTATTATATAAATCAATAAATAATAATGTAAATAAAATATAAATATGCTTTGTCCCCAAAAACAAATCCTTACATACAGATTTTATTTTAAAGATTTGCTTTGGGGACATTCTTATTGCCTAATTATTTCTGAAATCGCACATTTTTTCTTCTTCGTTCACATTTTTTGTTGTTGTTCTATTACGTTAACCGTATTACTTGCCGTCTGACTAGCCTTGTGACTTATGCCGTGTGGACCTGGTCTATGGTAATGCTTCTTCAAAGAAGGTCACATCCACCAGGCTTTATATTATTTAGAACAAATACATTAAGAAAACATTTCTTTTTTTAAACAAACTGAACTCAAATTGATGATTTGTAAAGAATACAGCAGCAGAGGAGGGCTGGCAAAGATTTACAGGTAATATAAGGCAGTTTTACATTACTGATAAGGTGGAAGCTAAATGGAACAGCCTCCCATCAGAAGTGGTAGAGGCTAATACAGTAAGTGTGCACTAGTCAGGCATAAATTGACCCTGAATCTAAGAGAATGTCAAGGACTGATTGAGGTCTAAGTCTTAAATCAGGAAAAATGGGCAGACTAGATGGGCCGAACAGTTCTTATCTCCCGTCAAATTCTATATTTGAATATTTTGTCCCGCTACATTAATGCTTTATTGGGCATTTTCCTTGTAGTTTCACATACCGCCACCAGGGGTTGCAGAGTAACAAGGACTCTAGTATTGCATGATTACTGGCTTCTTTCTGTGCTCTTTATATCGGTTTTCCACGCATTCTCTTTGTGCAGATGTGTTTTAAACATAATGTCTGCCAATGCGCTTTGGGCTACTTAAGCAGTGGACCACTAGGCTGGACTTATTGCCAGTTAAGACAACATTTAATGGGGTAGAAACATGTAATAATTAGTTTATTATTACTTTGCATTTACAGATTTATACATGTTGTAGGGTATTTTTCATATTATTATACATGTCACTTTACACTGCTGTGGTCATTTTCGAGTTGGATTTCGTTTTTAATGCTTGCAGCAAATAAACTACAGTAAATCAAAGGTGAAGGAAAACAGTCATTGTAACTTTTCAGTCAATGTTACTCAAATATCGTCAAGTACATTGTTCAAGAGTACTTTACAGTGATATCACAGTTTGAACTACATTTATCGTTAAGTGCTTAATTGTGATCAGTTTGGCGGTGGAACATTACTAGATACGGAATTCAATATATCTAAAGTTATTATCACAAATACCTCTGCGAGTAAGACAGCTTCCAGATGGCAGCTCCCAGATTCAGCAAGAAAGAAAATAACTGAGGAAAGAGGACATGATTATAATGTTGTATGTACATGTATGAATTAGGATCGAGGATAATGTGGAGTGTTAACGTTGCCTATTCAGTAAGAAAGGATTCTGTGTTTCCACGGCTATATCACACCCGTCAGGACCACGGACAGTGGCCATGACATATGAGGATGGATACTAAATGATGCTGTTTTCCAGCTTTGCATAAGTGCATCACTTACTGCCTGTATATTTGAGCACTACACGGATAACGTATGTATTTTATTGGTAGACGATGTAAACATAAGCACCAATATTTTCTAGCCATATCAAATTGCCCAGTTATGTATCCTGGTCTAGGTCAACTAGGCCCAGGCCTTGTGCGGCAGATCACCCGATGCTGTCCTGCTGCTCAATGGGCACTGCGGGCCTTTAAGACACATAGCACTGACATCATATACTGGCGCTCTGTGTATTTTAATGCAGGGAAGATGCTGACAGCAGAGGGCAGCACAGAAGATATATCCATCTCTAGTGGTGCCCCTAAAAAAATGGCTCTGATACATACTGGCCTGAACTGTTGGGTCCAGCTGTCATTACCATGACTCCAAGATCCCTTTACTGACACCTCTGCCTTGAGCTTTGTGAAGGCTTAATGCTCATGGGGTAGGAAACAACACTGGTCTATAGTATGCGTGTCTCCTCATAATCCTTAATCAGTGGTACTTTTTATATTATTTGTGATTCTGTTCTGGTCCCTTGGGGTTGAAACAGGCCAATAAAGTTACTTTATTGGCCAATAAAGGATGCCCATGCACCACATTTGCTATAGTCTATTATTTAATAGATACATTTTGTTCTGCTGAGGACTTTGCTGGTCTTGTCTTATGTAGCTGCTGATCATCTTCTGCCTTTTGAACTTTGCTATGTCTTCCATCCCTGAACCTCTGCTGCCGATACCGACCTTGGGACTGTTCGTTGCTATTCCTTTTCTTTTCAATGGAATTATTACAGCACTCCTGCTTGTGTGGTTCTGTATTTTCCGGGTTGTCTGCTGATTGAAACCCAACTCTTTACAATGCGCTGTGTGGTTTGCCTGTGTGTTATGTACCACTCTATGGCCCAGATAGATATCTGAGCAGCATTGACCAATGCATTCTGTAAACTTTTAAAGGTGCTGTTCCACCTTTTTTCTAAACATTATTAACTACTCTCTTGCATGCATGGTACCTGATCTTACCCCTGCTGTTTTTCTATACTTTCTGGTCTTTTTTATACTTTTTTATACTGATCTTACCCCTGCTGTTTTTCTATACTTACTGGTCAAATAATTTCCAATGAGGACTCTTAATTCTGCAAAGAAACCAATCTCTGCTTAGCCTACCCATTTCTGCCATCACAGAAATGTGCTTATGATTTTAGTAAAGTTCCTTCAAGCAATGTAACATACAGGACGGGACTCGATTGCTAAGCAACTCAGGAAAGTTCATTTACCTTCGAATGCTGTTTTTACATGACAGGGATTGTGGAGAAAAAAAAAATGACATTTAGTTTCTGCTTATTTTCCTTCTGCCTCTACAAGATGCATCACTTGTCTAGCGGTATTTTTTGAAGCACCTTGGGTGGAAAAGCACCTTTTACGTAAAACTTCTACATTGTAATGTGTAAAAAAAATAAAAATGAACTTTTTAACATTACCTGGGTAATAGTAAAGGTGTTGCACAGAATGGAACCCTGTATGATCACTTTTCCAAAATGGATAAGAAGCACAACTAAAAACAGATAACCGGAACATCCATTCATTTGTGTTGACATTTCTGTGTCTTATGCATAGGTTATTATTATTATTACGTTTTAACATCGGAGTGGAGACTGCACCTTCCCTTTTGATCAGAACTAATCATACAACAGCAGAAAAAATAACTAAAACTATTGTATTTATCAGTTAAGTAGCAGCTATATTTTGTTATCTTGGCTCTTAATGACATTGTGAGTTCTGAATACAAGTTTTGTAGTGATTTCATATTTTCCCTTTGGGTTTTTTTTGCATTTGTCCCTATAGTTTGACTGTTAGTAATAAATCCTTTTAAATATGAATCATCATTTCTATTACATTGAGCTTCTGAGTTCGTTCCACACTTTCACACGCTCTTTTATGTCATCTGAAATAAACAGCTCTGGACTTGGAAACAACCTTCGAGGAGATTTTACAGAGGTGATGTTCATTAAGTGTTATCAAAAAATTAGAGAAATCAATCTCAAGGAAGGACAATAAAAGATTGTATGCAGAAACAAGTATTACAGTTTCAAAATGAATTACCTACAAGAAATGCCTGTACTGATGCCTCTAATTAATATGCCCAAAGGATAACATAAAACAAGCATGAGGTTTTTAAAGAGGGGAGGGGGATATCAAAGGCGATCAAAATTGTTAGCATTCTCTTCATTAATAGACATTATTCAGGCTACTTCTAAATAAGAAGCAAAAATTTAATTCAGTTGACAGACAGGTTTTATTTAAAATTAAATGCAAAAAAAAGTGATTTAAATATTCAATTATACTAGTGTATTCAGTAGGTTAAAATATGTAAAACAAATCTCATTAAAAACCCTGGCACATACTACAAAAGAACATAATTGCAACATTACCAAATCTACCAAGCTTTAAAGTAGTCTCACTGTCTACACTCTTCTGTTTTATCAATCATATTAATAGCTTTGTACCTTTTCATTGAAGTGTTTTACTTGCTTGTATTTTTACTCCAATGGATGAACAGAAGATTGATGCACATTACACAATAAGGCAAAGAATCTAAAAGAAAACACACACTCATTTCACCACTTTGGAATGCATCTGCCTATATCAGTGACATTATCATCTATGGATTCCCATACTTGCCATCTGTTGATTTATCCATCCATCCATCTCATAAAAATCTTTCTGTATACTCAATGAAAATTCTATTCCTAAAGTAAGCAAATCATCATTAATAACTGGACATATCACTCATACTGTCACTCACTGGAAAAATAATGTAGAAATCAGCTGTTAATGAAAAATACTCCAGTCATAGTCTTAAAGTGTTGTTAAAAATACTTTCTGCCCTGGTATATCAAAACAACTCATCTACCAAATCTACTAAAAAAAACACATGAAACAGGTTTGGGATCAACTGGAACCGAGATTGCGAGCCAAGCCTTCTTGTCCTACATCAGTGCCCGACCTCGCAAATATTTTACTGGATGAATGGGCAAACATTCCCACAGAAACTCTCCAAAAGACTTCCTAAAAGAGTGGAAGCTGTCACGGTGCAAATAAGAGACACACTACATACTAATGCCTATGTATTTAGAATGCAATGTCCTAAAGTTCATGTTGGTGTAATGGTCAGGTGTCCCAATTCTTTTGTTATATTTTGTTTATATGTTATATATATATACACTACATAGAAATGTCCTTGTTTTTGAATTATTGTTAGATATTGTTAATTTTGTAAATTACCATTGTAGCTGGAAATGGCTGATATTATGAATGATTTAATGAAATATCTTCATATATGTACAGAGGACCGTTATCAGTAACCATCACTCCTGTATTCCAATAGCACGTTGTGTTAGCTAATCCTTGCTTAAGTTTAAAATAGTAGTCGATCATTAGAAAACCCTTTTGCAATTATATTAATAGTGACCCCCAAATTTTGACCCCAAATTTTGCCGCCAAAAGAGCAAGGAATGGACTCCACTAGATCTCTGAAGATGTGCTGTGGTATCTGGCACCAAGACGTTAGCTTTAAGCCTTATAAGTTGCAAGGTAGGGCCATCTTCTTCTAACATGTCCACTTTGAGGACAAAATGTTCACTTGCTGCCTAATATATCCCACCCACTGACAAATGATAACAAGTTTATCAGTGTTATTCACTTCACCTGTCACTGTTCATAATGTTATGGCTGATGGGTGTATAACAACCTCTGTGAAATATGCAACCACATCTATCTGCTTTAGCTATCCCATTTCAGCTATATAATATGTACATAAGGACTTGCCCCAGCAACCAGACTGGTCTCCTCTAAGAGTCTCAGGTTTCCTCTCATTCTGGTTCACGTGCACCTTTTATTCATTCTATACCATTTAGTCCCAAAACCGTAACAGTAATGGATGGGCATGCTTGCCCATAAACAAACACGCCTGCCCATAAACACACATACTGTACACACACGCACATTCACACTTGCATGTAAACATCCTGGCTTACACTTACCCTTAGACGTACTTGCTCTAACATAAGCACTTTTAAAATACGAACACACACTCTCTCTCTGTGCCCCTTTCTCAAAATGTATTTCTCCTTATCTCTCCTCTGTCTCATAATCTCTTCCCTGGCTGCCCATCTGTCCCATTTCTTGTTACCTCTCTTTATTCCTATCCTTTGTATGTCTATGTCCCCTTCTCTTATCCTCCCTTTTCTTTTTATCTCTCCCTTTCTCTTTATGTCTTTTTGGTATCTTTATCCCCCACCTTTCGCTTTCACCTATTTCTTTATCTCTCACTTTTCTCCCCTTTCTGTTTCATTCCTCCTCTTTCTCTTTACCTCGCAGTTTTCCATATCTCTCCCCTTTCTGTATATCATATGCTGTCATATTCCAGCAATCGGCATTAGTAGCCAGCGAGCAACAAGACAGAAGTTTGTATGAACAGACCTTACCTTTTTATTTTGGGCCGGATAGAGGGAGATCTATGAACTCACCAACATGCCCTGCTCCACCATTGGCGCCGACAGACAGTTGCTGACAGTGTTTCAGCTGTGGGGGCACATGGGGGCACTGGATTATGTAGGGGGGGAGCATGTCTCCTTCTAGTTTACCCCCAGCAATGCCACTGCTCACAGTTATATGCATATATGCAAATGTAAACTGTTCCTTTAAGGAAAAGGAGAGAAAAAAATAAGGTTAAGTTTAACCTTATGAAACATAGTGACATTGTTACATGAAGGCATACATATTTACTAAAAAATAAATTTGTGTTTATTTAATCCTCATCTTTTTTTTCCAGTTAGGGCCTCCCGCGATACATATTTTTTTGTGCAAGCATCTTGTTCATCAAGTCACACGCTGTTCATCCTGTATTTGATCTATTGCTGTGAGAAAGCCCGTCAGATTTGCCTTTTGAACCTGAATTCTCTCAGTGAGCAGAAAGCTGCCGCCAGCACAGAATGACCTGTTGATGATTGTAGCAGTTTTATTCATTTTTGCGTATGCTGTGTTGCTATATAGGATCCATATGGCTAAGTGAGATGCTAAACCTTCTAATTGTAGAATTATGGGATGTGAGGTCAAGCTCATGAGCCCTTGAATGATGCTTTAAATTTTACTGTCATATCCTTCTTTATTGTTGCCAGACACTAGCATTTGTCTGAGAACAGCATGAAGATCCCCCTTACTGTTCGGTGAGAAACAGTATGTTACACTTTTTCACTCCTGATAATTCTGTTAATTGTGAACAACTAGTAGTTATTACTTATTTATGATAATAGCACTGAGAAACATATTAGGCAGATTTTAAAGGTCATCCAAGACTTCTGTATTCTAGCTACATTGCTCCTTTTAACAACGAATGAAATATTTTATTTATTTTTATGGGCCCCTGAAGGATTAAAAGGCATATCATGGTTAGAGTCTGTTCTGGCCAAAAGTAACTTACCTTGTTTTAGTACAGTAAGGTCCCAAGCTGTATACTAAATAACGCCTAGGGGCAGCTTTCCTATTTATAATTAAGCATTAGACACGCAGCGGGATTGTGACAAGAATTGTGGAAAATCTTAAGCCAAATATATAGCCAGTATTTTAATTCTCTTTAACAACATCAATAAATGGTTTTGCAATACATTTCCCTACACATGTCAATCTCAAAACAAGAAGCAGCATTTGATATATGTGATTTATGTCCAGGCCAGGAGTGACTAGACATTTGCTTTTGTTTATAGGTAAGAAATCTTTTACAGATAAAATGGTAATCTTACCAATATTTGGGTATCTAAAACAGTGTCCTGGTTATCCAGTGTTTATTTGTGCTGAGCTACCAGACCACTGACAAAAGATTCTTTTTGGCAGATAAAACTGCCTTGGCAATGAAGCCTAACCAGGCAGTCGCAAATTATATTGGTGATTAGGTCATTGCAGCATGTTGTATCAAAGAGATGAATGTATTCTACTTTTTGATGATTTGTGTTATGTATGTAATTTAGGTGTGATGGAAAGCAACAAGTTGTTGTTTCATCATCTGCTATTCAAAGGGTTAAAGTGTTATTTTTGACAATTGATGTAAACCATCTTGCTTGCTCCTGCAGACAACATGATGTGTCTCAAGAGGGGTTATAGCTCTTACCATGCTCACAAGAACTCTCTGTATAAGAGCAATTCAGCTATCCTATAGTTGTCGTCTGCTTCAATTCTCTACATTCAAAGCACTTCAAGGTTCTACAGAATAGACAACTCGACTGGTAGCTGCCATCTCAAAGTATGTCACATTGATTTAGTTCTGCTTCCCTTTTAATACTTTTTTCAGTATCATTTGCACTTCTAGTTCTTTTTTTTCTTTTGTTTTTCTTCAAAAGATCTATAAAAAACTCAGCTGAGCCACCTGGGTTTAACATAATGCAGCATACCAGCAATAAGTCCAAAACCTATTTGTTCTGCATCTGCCAGTGGATGTTTTGTGTCTATTTATGAAACAAAATGAAACAAAATAATGTACATATTTTCTGATGAAGAAATGAGAGAGGAAGAATCCAGACAGTTCTTTGAGTACAGAAACAGTCTTCATCTGCGGGAAAGTTGCTAATCACTTGGTAACATGGAGGCAGACTCAACAATCGGTTTCCTTCCACATTACCGTGGATAATGCACTTCTCTGATCAGTTTGTTGAATGGGGATTTTTCTTGCATTCTCAACCTATCTTCTGTAAACCATTTCAGTTTCCTTCCTTTTATGCAAGAAAGGGAAAAATACAGCTATAAATTAGTTACTCTAGGGTCTGTGTTTCATCCAGTGTGAAAGTATCAGGTCATCTCAAGTTGGGCTGGGTTATCACCTGTTGTACATTGAGCTTGCAGTTTGATAGAACAAGCTGTCTGGACCCACATCCTGAGATATGAAAAGTAGCTTATGGAGAGACATTAAAGTCTTTAACAAATGCTCTTAAAAGCTTCTCATTATAAAGAATGGAAACATTAATCTGGTGGCCCCCACTTAAAATCAGCACTGGCACTAAAAATGTGCAGAGTTTTGAAGACAGCTTCTTTCCCAATATGCTAGCTTATGTTAAAGGGAAACTTGACAGGTAGAGACTTTATAACCTGTGTAGTGAGTGGATACGAAAGAACCCATAGCCTTATGTTTTGCAATTAATCAGTCGGAATAACCTTGTGATGTGATATGTTGCCACAAATTAGATACCAGTCTTGATCACATTCTCCATTGTGAGATATCTTTACAAGAGAAGTGATAGAAAGCTTGTACATTGTTCCTTGTTTGATGTGGTTTTTTTACATAACAAAGCAATAATTCAGCATAAATATTGGGGATTTGTTCATTGTTTATTATTCCAGAAATTATTATCACTATATTCTAAATTGCTGCTGATGAAGTGTACACTTCCCCCTACACTACACATCTAAATGGTCTGTTTTCATGCACTTTGGGTGTCCAATCCAGTTGCCATTAAAACTAGTTTAATGAGCATCTTGTGTAATTCAAATCATGATTTCAGCTGTTATGGCTCCCCACTCCATACAGCTATATTCTCAATTGAACAGCTACTTCTGGTAGACATATACTGGTCAGTTTTGCATTATGCTTACATGCGGCTTGTAATAGACCCTATGGCCCCTACGTCGACTTTCTTAACATGACGGTACACATTATTATCAGCAACTCACCACAACTCATTCATATTACTTTATCCATTTACTGACATCTCAGCAGATTTGAACTTTTTAAATAAATATGCAGTACGATTTTTTTTGTAGATGTTTAAGTGATTGCATAGGATGAAGTAAATGTCTAGTGCTATAAGGTAGTCTAAACTGATTAATCACTGTAAGATTATAAGATAAATCATGCCTACTGGCATTTGCTTGCCTTTCTGATGACAATCACTCAGTATATGTGTGTAAAAAAGCAACTGTAGTTGTAATTGCACCTTTTAAAACACTCTGCTTTTGTTGCATTTTCCAGCAGGTGCTTTGGCTTTCACTGATAGTCCAATCATACTGCACTTTTCTATTCCTCCTGTAACAAGGTCTTTGCGGGTAGAGATTGTAGAGAAGTTGCATACATAAAGGGTCCAAACTCTAACAGGCTACTTTACAGGCCAATACGATACGAATACAATGAAGCCCCACTAATTCCAGAAGTACTGGAACCCTGAAAAAAAATCAAAATCAATCACCTACCTGCAACACACTGTCCCTTCCATGGTCCACTGTTGGCTAGTTGAAGCAGCCTAATGGTGGCTGGTACTTGAAAGAAACTCAGTTTACATGGTAAACTAATTGGGTTTACCCAGATGCATAAAGTGATTTTTTTCAAGCCTGTCAAACTACACTGATTCCAATTGGGATTTAAATACAAGTCTTTTGGCTCACTGCACATAAATAGCAACTTGCATAAAGTTAGCTAACCAGACTTTCAAAAACTCTAAATACAATGACTGCAAGCAGAACTTGTGAATAGAAAATCTGATCATTTGTCCTCACATCTATGGAAATCTAATTCTGCAGTTAGTTTGGAATTACTACATAAAATAGATAAGCGTGTTTCCTCTTTTGGTTTATAATCACCAGTCTTACCCACTTTCTCCCTGGCTGACGTTTCATAATTTGTAAAGTGCTATTCTCATAGATTATAAATATAATAATAGAATATCGATGTTATATTACATATCACATAGTGAAGTTATGAATTTGGTGAATAAGTAGGTCAGGTGAACAGGAAGGATTATCTGGGCAGCTTGGTTCAACATCCGTATCATTGGCATGAAAGCCAAACTCATTTTGAACCGGATAAAGTCAAGGGAGATTTCTTCCTCTTTGGAGATCAATGTTATCTGGTTACAGTGCTAGTCTACTGCTACAAATACATGAGGAGGTCAGAGTTATCCTCTTTCACAAGCTGTCTTTTATGTTAATGGGGCCTTGCACAAAGCTGTTTTATTTGGGCCCCATATATATACTGTATATTTTGGGCTTTTGTGCAGAGAATACAAGCCAATATGATCATATAAAAGCATATTGTTTTATGGAGGATCACTGGTCGGACCTAGGGAACTGTGAAGTCAACAGAGGTCATTGCAGCTTTCTGTGGCCAATTGTCAATGGTCTGAAGCTAAACGCTGCAAGGTGGCTCTTCTGGTAAAGTGGACAGATAGTCCTTTGACCATGCCTCCTCCCCTTCCTACATCTACATCCCTCAATGTAGTGCCCACCAACACATTAGATTTGTCTGTCTAGATAGAAATTATTTTTTTCTAATGATTCATAGTATTTTTGTTTAGAAATGGTTAAAGGCACACAACTTACATGCACTCACAGTAATGCCTTCGTAAACAAAGCTGTCACAGTTTCAATTGTATTAAAGGATATTTTTAATTATTCACAAGTTAATTCAATAAAGCTTTTCTATTTACTGTGACCATCCCAAACACAATAAACATTATAATCACTGAATAATAAGTATACTGCCCTTACTACTGCATATGAACACATACACATTTGAAGGGAAATCACACACTCTCTCTTGCACCTCTGATCCACATCACCTGGCACAGTTCTCTAGATATGGCGTTCCCATGATGCTTGAGACACACAATGGTCATTTAGTTTAACTAAAAGACAATTACTGGGCAGTTACTCTTTTTACCCCCGGTAATGATAGTTTTAGAGCACAATCACTATATGTTTTTAGATTTGCTTTTAATAAAAATCTGGGTTATGATCCTGATGGAATTTGTTGACATTATTATTGCCAAGTACTATTGACAAGGAACATCATCCAACAACATCAAACCTCTTCAGTCCCATACATAGACAATGCATTTGGAATGCTGGTATCCTGCAAGGGTACAGTAAGACCCTTTAGTTTCTATACTTTCTGTAACTCCTTGAACAGCTCTTGAAGACATTAGAGGCTGCACTTTATATATATATATATATATATATATATATATATATATATTATATATAATATAATATAATATATTATATTTATATATAGAGAGAGATATATGCTGGACTAGTTATTACACTCATAGGTAGCCAACATGGGTGGGGAGAATGATAAAGGTAATTAATGGCTGATATTTATAGTGCATTATTTTGTTAATTTTATACAACAGGATATATATATATATATCATATTGTATATTATATGTTATAATATAGATTATATTAGTGTTAAAAGGCTCACAAAGTCATATTGGACAAACTTGGTGGGGATGCTTGGATGAAAAAACACTTACTGGGAAACCCTGCCTTAGTCAAATCAGGGATAAGCACATGACAAAGTTGTGAGATTTCCTGTGATGTTGTTATGGTGGTTTTATGGTTGCTGGCAATATGTTATTGTGCTCTATGTCATAGCTAAGATAGATGTGGAATTAAAACACATACACGGATACGCACACACACACACACAAACATCTTTGTCTCTCTGCACCATATAGGCCCAACACTGTAACTGATGTCCTTCTTCTTCTTTAATCCAAAGGCGAATGCTTCTTTCAAATAAATATTTTTATTTCCAAGCAGTCACAAGAAACAAGAAGCAATATCATTTGACAGTTGTCAGCATATGTTCCAACATAAAGCCAAATATCACTTTATTGAAAACTTACGTTTGATATTACTACTTTACTGCTGGGTACATACAAGAAATATTGCTGCCACTATGATTATTTTAGATGCATAAACAGTCTTTTAGTTCTAAAAAGTATTATTACAGAAAGAGCTGGGTGAAATGTGAAATTTTATCCTCAAAACTAAATGTTGCCCACATTTTGGGTAACTGGCTTGAGAAGGGGGTCTAGCAACATACACTAAATGCAAACACATAGCTTCTTAACAGCAAACCTAGCGTGTGTGCTATTTGGACATGAAATAATGGATAGCATGTTGTTATGGAATATTTCCATTTGTTTGAGCCTGGTGGACACTAGACTGGCATTTTACGGTGGGAAAAAAGTATAGTGTCTTTTCTCACAAACGTCAGGTGTTCATATAATGATGGCGTTCACTCATTGATCTCCTCTTTTGTGGAGCTGCCACTGGACTAATCTTGTACTCCCCCCACCTGCCTACCTCCAGTAGACATGGAATATTTAATATTTAAAAAATATCTACACCTCAGCTAGAACACATGATCTATTGTCATTGAAATGTAGCCTGCAGCACTGAAGGCCATCTGTGGAAAAATGCTTGCTGGCCGGCAACATTGCACCTTAACAATTATAGGATATATTATTACACCCTCATGATTGTTCTAAATGACCATGAGAACGTAATAGCGCCTCCTGTGGTTTTTGCACCAGCAGGAGCTTTTCCGGGCAGTACATGGGAGATCAGGCTTTCGTAAAACATGGGATGGGATCTCTCCTATGAGAAAGAGTCAGCATCGCTGACATGGCACATGCCATGGTCTGAGTGACGGATATACAGTAGCTGTATATAGTAGCTGTATTCTGGCAGTCCCACACACTGCCATTCTCCCCACCACGAAAACCTGCAAGCCCACTTTTTGTAGCTTTTCTGCGCAGCATCATCGATTATGTTGATACCAACGTCTTCTCATGTCCCTCTTTGTGCTTCCTTCTACTGCACATGCTTTGGTGTAGTTCATCCTCCATCATGCAATTCTCATCTCCATATATTTGGAATTGTATGTATGGATCCACTGATCATACTCTGCTTTGGCAGAACATTGATCAATGAAATCTGTCAATTGACGGTCAGGCAAAGTTGCCAAAAAACAGTCCTCCCTGCATGGAGGTTATGTGCCGATCATCCTGCAAACGGTGCAGTGTATTGTTTGCAAGGTCACACATCTCCATGTTTTCTTTGTTCTGACACTCAATGGTCTTGCTCTGTAGTATTATTTTACATTTTTAACACCAGGGAATGTGTCACTTGATACAGCTGGGCAAAAACATCACTTACCTTGGATGAAACACGATCAAAGCTATACATGCATAAAGTCTCAGCACATTGCACTGTTTGCAAACCTCAGTGGGGGTGGTGGTTTGGGGGGAAGATCTGCACACATGACAGCAGTGAGGATGATACCCAGTGAGCAGTGACAGTCATACATTCAGTGCTCTGGTCACTCATCCACATATAGGTTGTCAAATGAATCTTCCGAGCAAAGGATTTCTTCAGTTGGTTGCTCACTACATCAATTAATTATACAATTGAGGATAAGCTGTTCTGGAACAAAAAAATGAGACATAAATAGATAAATTTACTTTGAGGAAAAAATGTGGGTCAACAAGCTCCCTCTCATGCCCCCCTTAACTCAACTATAGATCCATTGGAGGTGGAGGTCTGTCCAGCCACCAGCAAAGACCTCTCAAGGAACACTTCCTCCAATGTGCTTTGGTAGCTACACTGACCTCCAATGGACTATGGCGGCTGCAGATCATTAGCACTGCAATAAAGATGTGTAAGCACCAGTGTGTTTTCTTAGAAGAACATAGCGTACACTTTTTAACTGTACATCAATGAATTTCAGTAATTTTATGTGGATTTCAAGTCTTGTGGATATGTTGCAATAGATCACGTTTTTAGTTTGTACAGTGTTTGTGAGGATATTTTTATTCAGGTGTTAATTATTCAGTGGGTTTTTTTAAACACTAATCTTATGATGTTTTTAACTGATTATAATACTATTAAATCTGATACAGTTAAAATACCTAAAACATTAGGAACATTAATGCCAAACATTCACAAATAGGTCAATTCTTTTTTAAATAAATAGAACTTTAAAACAGCATAGAGAGAGAGAGAGAAATACTGTGTCTCCTGCAGAAAGTGAGGATCTTTAACGTTTTCCATACAATATGTCTTATAAATATTTTGCTTCTATGTTTTCTCATTTCTTAGTGCCTTTTTATATACATATTTTTGTTTTTAAATGATATTATGGGCTTGCTTTATAAAACCATAAAAATGGTGCTTCTGCTTCTATTTCTCTCTCTATTCTTTCTTAAAACTTCTATATATTGAAACATATATGAACTATATATGAACTATATATATGAACATATATGAACTTATATGAACAATTTTTGAATGTTTGGCATTAGTGTTTTTTTTAAGTGTCACAAATAAAAAAAAACAGGTTCACAGATTTCCATATCAGTTAAGAAGTAAACCAATGTGGTAAAAGTGGTACTTCTATACATAACGCATAAACCCTATCAGTCTAGTATCTTACTCTGCTCGTGCATGCTATGCATACAACCGTCTGCAAGTTTTTATGCTTAATAACAAAAAAGTAGAACACTTGAATGTTTCTAGTGCAATAAAATGATCTAAAAATGTGTATATTATTGATTGTTTTCTATACATAGTCTGTAACAGAATACTTAGCTTAAAAATAGATTGCTTTTCTATGTTGGCACAGATAGTGCAAAATTGCTTTTTCAGGTGGTAATCGTGTTATTCATGAGTCTTGAATCTAACAGGGTTCCACCTGCACTACTTTTTGCAGACACTTTCATACGAAGTTGGAGTGGGGCACCAGAAATCCCAGAGCCAGTCCTATTAGCCAAAAGTTAAGCTCTAATTTGAATGTACATTAGACTCTGTCTAATATTAGCTCTTTTCAGATCATACGCTTTTGTGTTATTTTGCAAAGTGTACTCGCTGTCCCTAAGGTCCAGCAGTTCTTTGACAATTCCACATAAGTGACAGGTTTTCATATTAATATGAATAAATCAGAGGTATAAAATGTAACTTTAGATGAAAAACTAGACACACAGCTTAAGGCTCTATTTGCACCACTTGCTTGCTTTATTTGAGAATTAATTTAACAAAAGCGTATAAAGAATTATTCAGATTCAACTACACAGAATTTATTTAAACTTGTAGATATACTCACTTAGATTTTAACTGGGGTTGTAATAGGTTAGTGGTTTCTACTAGTTGCAGTAAACGATTTCTAGGTTTTTCTGGAAAGGATATAAAACATACAGTCTGTCAAGCGCACCTATAAAATAACGAAATCCATCTTTTTTGTTACCTGGTGTCTCTTATTTTAACCCTTTAAGTACATGGTCGCCTAAGTCTCCAAATATTTGTTTTGTGTCTGCTGTTTTTCTTTAAGATTATATGATATGAGGAGTCGTACGCTTAAATTTGGTATCTATGAATAGCTTTTCCCAAGGTAAAGTGTAAGGTGTTTTTGACCCTTGGCCCTCAAAGCAAACCTCTGACATCTAAGGGGCCCGATGCAGGACCATTTCATTGGAGCGTGTGGTTAGAGGTGGGCTCAGTGGTAGGACCATCTACTTACTTTACTTGTCCATGGCTTTGCCATGTGATCACTTTAACTCACTAATGACAGCAATCACAGGTAAGAGAGAGCAGCACCCAAGGCTGTCCCTTGCACCTTCAACCGTTGGGTAATTTTTACATGGCATTCTTAGAAAGGGCTTGTGCAAAGGCTCAGATGCCCTCACAACCCTAAATAAGGACCAACCAGCAGGCACGTTACAGTATTTTATCAGTTGTTCCCAGAATTACTCCTTATGAATATGGCTCATTGTACACAGGCTATAGAAAGGTCAGGAAAAAATAAAATAAATAAGGTGGTCAATAGAAAAAAATCCAAAAAGCAGCTAGGATGCTAATAGCGCACAAAATCCTATCAAAGAAAACAAAATAAAAGAGTAACCTTGCAGAAAAAAATATAATGAGTTAAAAAATAAACTCCATCCTCCAGTCTGCATGTGAAGGTGCTGAAATGTAACAGAATGCATATAGTGTAATATAGTATGCTAAACTGTGGAAATAAACATTGATGGTTCCATGATAAGGTAGAGCTACGTATAAAGCCTTGAAAAGGATGCCGAGGAATGATGATCCTTATGGGAGTTAAACGAGGTCAGAGAAAGGTCACGGGTAAAGCAAGTCAATGACATACGCAAAGTGGGCTAGACAAAAATAATTTTCATTCAGTGTCATAATGGGCCACAATAATATTTTGAGAAAATGTGTAGTGTGACACGGAGTTCACTATGATCTGGAACAGTTCCACAGAGTTCCATTTTTAAATGCTGTCAAGTATAAACATATTATAATGTCTCTTTGAAGCATAAATAAATTATTGATGTATTTCAAGTCTTTTTGTTCTTCCTTGCCATCCCTTCTTGACTAATACTCTAAAAGTGCTGTAACACCAATTCTAGCTTTATGTATGTTACAACAACAATTAGGTCACACTATTGGTTCTTCTCTAGTGTTCAGTTAATTACTATTCTTACCATACCTTAAGTTTTCCTTTTTTAGAATGGCAGGTAAAATGTCACATCCAGTATATCCCTAAGCCATAAAATGAGAACAGCTATTTCTCTATTCCAGTGCTAACAATATGAGGTTTTAGTCATTTTGTCACAACTGAATAAAGTGCAGCAGTAGAGATAATCACATTTATTGCTTTTCAGTTTCTATAAACTTGTCAAAGAAATGATGTGTTTTGTTCTGTAGGAAATGGCTTTACCCATTCACCTTTTCATGGGAAGGTCAAAATCACGAAGCACACTGCCGTTAGGGGGATGATTTGTGGAACACGATGAAAGGGATGCAACTGATGATATTAAGATAATCATTCCATTTTATAAATCCTTTCTTCTACTACCTGACTGCAGGACAACTTTTGTACACCAGAAATAATTAGGAAACGGAATATTTGTGCCAATAGAGAGAACTGGGAAACCAGTTCCTCGTGATGTCTTCAGATCTGCACTGATGAGAAAACACACCAAGCAATGGACATTACATGAAGGGACCTGAGAGGTCGTCAAAGCTTGCAATCTATATTTACTCAGCCAATAAAGGTATCATTCATACTCATTCAAACTCCACTTGTCTCCTGTAATTCTACTGCTAACACAGTACCAACTCTCATCTATTTTTTTTTAAATAGTTTTCCGTGTTACAACAAATTCAAAATCAACAAAAGCAACAAAAACGTGACTCCCCAAGTACGTCCCTCAGAGAATACCAAAGGACAACATTGCAACAAATCAGGTAGAGACCGTTACAACTCTCATCTTTTATGTTACATCATGGAAATGCAGTTCTAAGATTATTACATGAATCAGTCCCCAGCATCTGAGCAAAACAATATAGGGAAAATTTGTTAAAAGACACACTTGTGAAAGGAAAGTTATAAAATTAAAATTAACACTAAATGTATGCCTTCATAAATAACACTGTATCAATTATATCTGTGATGAAATGTTATAGAAATTAATAAATGTATCTATAAGTAGATAATAGTACAAAATAGTATAAAAAATATATATAGCTGATCAATAGATACATAATTTATAAAGCTGCTGAGTACTAAATATATATACCAGATATAATAATATAATCTGTTGATTATCTTATATATATATATATATATATATATATATTATTATCTACTTGATACCTATATATTTATTAGCTTATATTACACTAAATCATGGATTTAATTGATACAGTGTTATTTATGAAGTAAGTTATATTAATTATCCCCGCACTTTAACTAACGCAGGACTTATTTCCTTTTTGTCCACATTTTTCAGAGTTGTATTTTTGGTGCAACTTCAGTCCTTATTGCTGATTAACACAGGAGCTCATCATTCCATTCGCTTTTATGTCAGATATATGTGTCAGGGTTATGCTCGAGCACACATCTCAGGCCTGCAGACAGCTCAATGGGGTTTTACCTTCATAGGACTTGAAGGACTTTGTCTATTTACTCAATTACGTGCTCCGATCAGATTTTCTGAACTCTATTATGATGTTGTGGGACCATGGACGTATTCAGAAACCATGATGAGTAATAGTTCGAGTTCAAATGCATATACAATGCTTACTTTTGATGGGATGTTGTGCAAAATTAAGCTGCTATAATAATGTAAGTTGAATGGGATAGGATCTCCACATCTCCACATTTGGCACAGGGAATTGAGTTTCCCATATGTACCAGTGGTACATATAATATACATATTGGGGTGACTTTTAATGCTGTATGATACATCAAACATTCAGAGGGACATCAAGGGAAGAAAGAATGACATAAGGATTTCGTATGGCAAGAGCAACTCATGATGAACAAGTGTGGAAAGAACCTGTTGAGGAGAAGGCATTCGATAGGGTGGCCTGGCCCTATTTATTCAGAGTTCTTGCTAACTTAGGAATAGGTGATAACTTTATGAATCAAATCTCAGCGCTTTATATGATGCCTTCGGCCCAAATAAAGGTAAATGGTATCCTGTCGGAGCGTCTTTTCCTCCACAACGGCACGCGTCAGGGTTGCCCCCTTTCTCCCCTTCTGTTCATTCTGGCTCTGGAGCCACTTGCTTCAGCGATAAGGGCCAACCCGCCATCGAAGGAATAGTCATTGACGGACACTGTCACAAATTGGCCATATTCGCTGACGATATGCTTTGCATGTCCTCCAACCCCGCGGTGTCAATGGCTCCGCTTGTTGGAGAACTCAAGTTATTTTCTGCGCTCTCGCATTATAAGATCAACCTCCAGAAGTCTGAAATTTTAGGCGTTAATTTCCCAGCCAATGATAAATCCCTTATATCCCGTAGGTTTAAGTTCCGATGGTGCGATAAAGCCTTGAAGTATTTGGGACTCTGGATTTCTCCAGATATGTCCCAGTTATTTAGCCTGAATTATTCGGCACTACTTTCAGTGATCTCGGAGGACCTCCGCAGATGGGCTGTACCGCACTTCTCTTGGTTCGGTCGTATTAGTATAATAAAAATGAATGTATTGCCCTGTTTTCTTTATTTGTTGCAATCCCTCCCTATTTTTCTCCCAAGAGCCTTTTTCCAGGCGTGTCGTCGAGCTTTTTCTAGGTTTGTGTGGGGAGATCGTTCCCCTCGCCTCTCTATGCGTCACCTTACGCGACATAAGATGAAGGGCGGTATGGGGTTGCCGAACATCGAATATTACTGGTGGGCATCACATCTTCGTAGAATTGTGGAATGGTCGGTTAATGCTCCAAAGCAATGGTTGCACATTGAAAGCTTTTTTCTGACTCGTCATATTTCCGTGGTCCCGTGGCTGGACGATCACTTTAGATCTACTACCATTCCCTTCCATCCGCTTATCTCGCCCACGCTCAAACTCTGGAAGAAGCTTCTTACTAGACATGCCGTTACCTCCCTCCCTTCCCCCCTTTACCCTCTATCCTATAAACCTATTATTCCCTCAAACCTCTCCCATACAAGGCTCTCTAGACTCCTTGTATCACAAAAGGGTACTCTACGGGTTTTTCACGTTGTTGATAAGTCTTCTTTTAAGCCATTGCATTCCTTCTTTCCAGATTCCAGCCCTCGATTTTGTGACACATTTGTATACCACCAATTGAAAAGCTTCCTCCTTAAACGTTTCTCGCTCTCCCAGGTATCCAGGCCTCTGACGCCTTTTGAGCAGCTTTGCAGTGGCACTTCCGAGCCAGCCCATCTCCTGTCTCGAATTTACGCAATTTTAATTTCCCCTCCTGGGGACACCAAACCCTACTATTTTAGCTTATGGGAGAAGGATCTTGCTTGCTCTTTATCGGATGAGGATTGGGATAAGGTATTGTTGGCAACTCATAAGGGGGTGATATCGAGTAGGGTCCAGGAGTGCTCTTTCAAATTACTTACAAGGTGGTATAAGGTCCCTTCTGTGTTGCATCACTTCCTACCCAATGTTTCACCTACGTGTTGGAGGTGTGGTAGTGGGGAGGGTACATATCTCCACCTGTGGTGGTCCTGTTCTAAAATTCGGCCTCACTGGGACATGGTGACCAGAGTTATCAGGAGGGTGGATGACCCGGATTTCGTTGCCTCGCCGCAACTGTTACTTCTTCATTTTTCCCACCTCCCTTTCGCGCGTTACAAGAGGTCCTTAGCTATCCATTTGATAAATGCTGCAAAGGCTATAATTCCGAAATTCTGGAAACTTCCCGTTACACCCCCAGCGGAGGCTTGGCTCGCAAGAGTTAATATGTTCTCCCGGATGGAGGACTTGGTTGCTTCCTCGAAGGGGCTTGCCTACAAAAATGATCTTAAGTGGCTGCCATGGGCCTCTTTCCTAGCCTCCCCTGACCTGGGTGCTCTTGCATCCTACCCATGATCCTGTCAGTATATCCTTACTTTGCTCTTACATCTCGACAAATGACATTTTCACTCGCATGAAGTTGCCCGAGGCAGGATGTCCGACTTGTTCTTTGTTAATGGTTCTCTCATTCGAATCTCTTATCATTACCTTCTTTATTGCATTGTTATCAGTTGATTGCTATGTAAGGAGATTCATACGTCTTTCTGTTGTCGTTACGATTTTATGTCAATGTGTCTCGAAGTCTTTCTAACCGATGTCGTTCTTCTGTAACCTGTGAGGTGACCGTGGTTCACCCCTTCTTTGGGACTCATTTACCAATATTCACTTGCGGAATCTTTATGCAGTCAACACGGTTGTATTTTGTACTTTTCGCATATATGTTTTCTATCTTTCATTTTTCTGTAATGCATTGAATTGTGTTATGATTCCATGCTTATTCAATAAACAGAGAATGGATAAAAAAAAGAAAGAACCTGTTGAGGGATAGCTTGTGAGTATCTATCTCCTGTCCATGTGCACAAAGGGGAGGCATATTTATTATGTTATTTTAATTTAATTATCAAGGATATACACTGACAACGCAAACTGAATGTATCCCTATACTTGAAACAGGTCAGAATTTGTTAATTGTGTTATTATAACAAATACCCCGGCTCCCCCAAAAAAGCATGCTGTTCATAATTTCCCTTTTCAATTTTTGTGAACAAAATTTCAGAATGATGATTTGTCTAAATGAATCACTTATTGCAAGAAAAGTCTGGTGTCGGAACATAATATTGTAATATATTTAATATTACATACGTACTAAACAGCTGCTAGGAGAATGTTATATAACTCACGATCTGTGATCAGAATTGATGTCATATTTAAGAACACAAATGTTCATAATTAATTAAGATTTAACAATAACGGAGCTATTGTAAGTAAATAAATAATAGAGTAGCTACCAGATCCCGTCAGGAATGGTGGGTGAGTTGATTTAAATAAGCTTGCTCTACCTGTCTCGCAAAACAAAACTGTCCCTTAAGCTTCAAATTTTACTTTCCTCATATAAAAAGATTTAAAATCCAAACTGCTATCTAGCAGTATAAATAAATTTAAAAAAAATGGAATTGTTCATAAACCACAGCAAGCACTGCAATTTTTCAGTTCCTTACAAAAGATTTACCTCTCTGCTGCTCACGTTGCATTGTATGCCAGGATATCCTTATTCAAACTGATATGCATTTTCTCATTGAGCCTGAACAATGCTTTGATTCTCTGTGTCCTACTTGCTGCTGAAGGAAGGGTTAAAGCAACGAGGGAAGAATTTCTACATTTAAGACTCGGTAAAAAAAAAAAATCTTATAAATGTGAAAAACATGCATTGTTACAGGAAGGGATGGCAGAGAATAACAATGAAAAGGATTTGTTGTCCTGTAGTGAAAAACTCTTGAAGCCTTGGGCTCCAGATGTGCCAAGTGTTTGAAAGTTTAAAGGTTGCAAGTGACTTTGAATTTTCTCCTTTGAATGCTTAAGTTTCAAAAGAAAAAGGCCAAAGTTACATAGAAACGTTTCAAAGCCAACATATACATTTCTAGTCTGTCTTTAATTACTTACTAAAATCACGATTTAGAGAGGCCCTTCAAATTCACTACATAAGACCTCCCATAAGTCTATTGTCCATAATATTACTTAATTTATTCTACAGAAAGCCATGTAGATTCTCACATACCTTTCATATTAAAAGATTTAGCTGCTGTTAACAATTATAAACATATACCCTACATAGTTACTGATATAATACAATTAAAGCAAAAAAATGTTTAGCTATGTTACCATTGATTTTGTTACATAAAAAAAGCTTTCTTCCTGCATCTAGAAGAATAGGATAAAATGTTCTTTTGTCGTCATGCTCCCCCTGTACTGCTGAAACCTCAGTTGTTTATTCACTATTTAAAACAACTTTGCCAACAATCATTACTTTGCATGTCACTGACATTCAAGTGGAAGTTATTTTGAGGGCCATCTGTTTCCCTGCGATGTTCATTGCTGACTTCTTTCTTCACAGACAATCAAACCATCTCCGAGACGTACCCATTACTCCACCATAGTCACAGTGCAAATTAGCCTTTCACTTCCAGCTGTTTGCATTTTAAAAAATATATATTTGCAGAAACCTATTTACCTCTACTGTACACAAACTGTGCAGTGATTTCTGGGCATGACAAAAACATTGTTTGTAGTGAAATACAAATTATAATCCGCAGTATTTCCAATATATAAAACACATATAAGATGTGCCCCAAGCCACTCCTGATCTTGCTGAGGGGGGTCTTCTCCCTTTGTGCAGAGCACTGGGGTATGGCATCACCGAGAACTAGCTGTGTAACATTAAGCACACACAGTAATATAAATGGACCAGTTACAAGGGTGATGGTCTTCCCGAATGGCCCATTGAACTGCAGCATACTGAGGAGTCTGATGTACATAGGGGCTTGCACTCCCTGGAGCTCTTGTCTTCAGACACTACCTCTCCTACTGCCCTTTTTGTTGTGGTGACCTTCACTTCAGCCATGCCCTCAGACCTGGAGACAGACAAGGAGGGGTTGTCAATATTATTCTCTCTTCTTCAATATCTTCTATCTCTTCCATCATAGAAACATTGAAACATAGAAAGTGACGGCACATTCAGCCCATCTGGCCTGCCCAACCTTTGAATATTTTCCTCAGTAAACCCATGTTGTTTTTGATCTTGAAACCCATGTGACTTGGTAATGGTAATAACTTACTAAGCTCTGGGTCCTGCATCCAAATGTATTGATCACCTTGACGCATGACTTCAATATACAAATCAACAATCCTATCCTACTTTCTTTTGTGATGAGAATGACACAGCACAGTAAATCCATTTGACAGCCTCAGTCCTAGCCCCTCACACCTTCCACCTCAGTCATGGCACGCTAAACAGACCTCCGAACTCCAAAAGTGCTCTTTTGGTACTAAGTGTCTGTGGAGGAATGTTTATCTGAGGAATTTTTACACTAAAGATTCATACACCATTCATACACCTCTGCTCTCTACTTCATCAAACGTACATTATTTAAACCTTGAATGTCTGTCTACCACTTTTAACAACCCAAGTGCATTCCCTTGGTATTACACTGGACTCCACTCTCTCCTTCTCCCCTCCCATATATATTCCTCCTACAAAGGACTACTTAAATACTAATCAGATGCAAAGATGAAATCCCAAGTCCTTTATGTCCTAGAAATTACCAGGCTGGTGGTGGTTTCCAAACAGCGATGGGGCAGTAGTGTAGCAGGTCTGTATGAGTGGGTGTATATGGGAGTGTCAGTATGTGCGCTTCTGTGAGTGTGTTAGTGCCAGTGTCTGGGTGTGTGTTAGTGTATGGATATATCAGTTTAATAATCTATATGTTACAGTGAGTGTGTATTTGTGTGTGTCTCACTCATCTTGTCTCATTTTCCTGTATTGCTCTTATCCCACCCCTCTTTTTATCTTCTCATTCTTTATCTTCTTCTTTATTATTGACTCTTTATTTCCTCTCATTCTTCCCTTCTCTCTTGTCCCTCTTTACTCTTGTCCTTCTCTTCTTAATTATCTCATCTTTCTCTTTAGTCTCCTCTCCTATTTTCGTAATATCTTCTTTTTCTCTTGTCGTCTTCTCTCCCCTCACTCGTCTTTCATTTTCTTCTGTCTCCTTTTATCTCTAAAGAACAAAATGCAAAACCTTTTTTTATTATAAATTATAAAACCATGCCCCTGGTTACACCCCTGACATGCCATGATCACACCCTGGTCACACCCATGTGAGTAACCCTTCAAATATTGTTGACCAAACTGATTAGTTAAAGGTGGGATAAGCTCATCTGGGCTAAACCTATTCTCTACCTCATTCTGTCAGACTCCTCCCTGCTTTCTTTAAATGCTTGCTACAAACCCACCTATTCATAGACGCATATAGTCTATCTTCCTAATATCCACTACCTGCTTGCTGAAAACAAATCTCTTCTCCCGACCTTGAAGATCCATTCGCTGTTCCTTTAAACTTGACAAAACGGCATATAAATTTAAACATGATTTAATGTAACATATGATTTAAATGTGTCCTGCCCTTTTACACTTGCTTGGTTATAGTTTGACGTCTGGTAAAATCATTCGGTCTGGTACCCAAATCTGACCGGTTACCAAATAAAGTTTTGTTTACTTACTACTAATATTACTGGAATTAAAGCAAATTTCTAGAAAAATTTTGGAAAAATAAATATTGTGCAGACGGTTGGGTCATGCCATATGAACTGTGGTTAGATATTTGTGAAGTTCTATACAGAGGGTAATTCTGCGGTAAACCGATAAAAAGGGTGCAATTGTTAGAGACATTCCATTGTTCACCACATTACGCTAGTTTTGCACTTCACATCTAGTCCTAATATTTGGAGGTGAGGGTAAAATGTATATTTGTTGACGTACCAGTCTAAGCTAAGTGCCACATGGCAAACAACACTAATGGTAAATGTGCCTTTGGAATATAAGCATAATGTGGTGACCAATAAATCAGTGAAAGGCTGACAATTTATAGTCTGAGGGTAAGGACAGATTAATTGCCCGGTAACTCTATGGACCAAAACATGATAGGTCTCTTAGGTTTTTTTCACTGTTCTTGCATTTCAGTACACTTTTGGCCTTATCCACTTCTTTCCACTCCATTCAATCTCTCGTTAGCATTTCTATGACCATCTTTCTTTTTGTTATCCCCCTATAATTGACTCTGATCTCTGTCTTCAGTGACCATTGTAAAGCTTCTATTTTGTATTCAGGTAGAGTTTGTATAATCATCCCACAGCCCATCATCATCACGGAAGTAGCGCTTAAGAGTTTGGTTTTACAAGCACCTGCAAGCCCTTCAGGCACTAGAGGCTTGGAAAAATGCTGGCTTATCACAAAGAAAGTGGCTTAGATCCTGGAGACTCTTGTAATGTGATGATCTGAGAGTTACAATTAGTGTTACAGGTTCATATAAATAACCTTTTATATAGGTAGTTCTGATAGGCAAAATATCAGAGTCTTATTACTGCTGATTCTGTAATATAAAAATATGTACATTTATGCTTACTGACCTTTTTCTATTCTGTGCCCTTGGGATTTTATGAGTGGTACAAATGAGTTTCAGAATTCTGCATGATGTGGGCAGAGCTATATATTTCATGGGTTCCTAAAATACAATTAAGATACATATTTAAAACAGCAAAGATATTTAACCATGCATTATAAGACCCTGTATTTGTAAATTGCAAATCGATTTTTCCCTTTTCTTCACCCCTTTTTTTCTCCTCACTCTTTCTTCCATTTCTTTCATCACTCTCCTGTCTCATTTTCTTCTCTTATATTACACTATATTTATTTATATAGTGCCAGCAGATTCCGTAGCGCTTTACAATCAGAGTCAGTAGGATACATTTAAAATCACAATCAATAACAAACTATTACAAAAGAAGAAGAGGGCCCTGCTCTTGCAAGCTTAAAATCTAGTCACAATCTCTCTCCCTCTTTCACTGTCTCTCCTCCTCTTTCTCCCTGTCTAACTCTTGCCTCTCTCTCTTATTCTCTCTTTATCTTATCTTTCCCTACACACACCATTATTCGGCAGCCCCAACCTCTGTGCACACCTACTTTTTTCTGCACCCCAGTTCCTGTGTTTTCGTGAATAGTTGAGTGGCCTTGTTTCTGTATTGGAGGTATGGATTTTGGGCTGCACGTCTTCCATGGAGACCACTTCTAACCAGACTTCTCTGGAAAGTAGATGGGTCTATCAAGGTCCCACTATTTTCTGGAAAAGGTGACCTGATGTGGCTATGTTTCCTTGGCCAACCATTGTGTCTACGGTCCTCAACATTGCACTTTCTCTGTGCTTCTTCAAAAGAGCTTGGGCAGAACATCTGGAAACCTTGACATTTCTGCCTAGGAGAGACCTTACTAAATTATTTCTTAAGTTATATCCCCCAGAGTAAAAAAGAGAGCAAATTAATCCATTAGTGAATTTAGAATAGTAAAATTGTCACATAATTTACCTTGTAATTTACCTTGTAAGTGATCATATTAAAATAGCACAGAAAATAATATAATTTAACTTTTAATGTTTTTTTATTTGCATAATTTCATTACATTTATGGGAAAGTAAGCTGAATTTTATGTATATAAAAATGTATGTATATAAATATGTTTTATTAGTTTTTCTGTGAATTTATTGGTGACTAAATACTAATCGCAACAATCTTCAATAAAAAGTATGAATCCTTATAATATACAGTATGATATAGTGTATAAGAAAACCCCTTTTTTTTATTCTCTGACTAGTCTTCTTCTGCCACGTGTGTTACATACACCACTACAGCTCAAAAAACTGTTCAATTATGTTTTTTTAAACTGTACTTCCTTTGGGGATATCAGGATATCAAGGTTAAATAATAAAAATAAACCTCTAAGGTTAATCTGCCTTCAAAACAAATAGTGTAATTGGCATAAGGTTCCTGAAGGCAGAGACAGTCACCCCACTTGCAGTGGAGAACAGGGATTTTATTGTGTTAAATTAAGCACCAGATACATTTATAGAATGCATGTTATTTAATAGATGCTCCAAAAATTGGAAGGCAAGTGGCCCCTATTGGTAATTCTTAATCATGGCGGACACGTGTTTGGTATTCACAATGACCACACAAACATACAGTGCTATGCTTCTAAAAAGTGATTGTCCTATCATATCCCAAGCTTGACCCCTATTATACACCTTTGACTCCAATAATTTAATTTCTGTTATCACATTTGATATTCATAAGGTTTTACAGAAATGTAGCCTTGTATAAGTGATCTGACTGCTAATAAAGAACAGCTAGGATGTTGTGCCAAATGCTAGGGTACAAAAACCTAGCATAAACTAGTAAGCTCTATGTCTGATGTGGATATAGAAAAGTAAAATATGCACTGTATACCCATGAAAAGGGTCATAGTCTATGTGACGGAGACCCGTACTTGGAAAGAGTAGTTCCACCATAGAAGTCCTCCTTGCCGTGAATTGCTAATGGGATTAACCCTTCATATTACCGCAAGCACTAGCCGAGACTTGGTGTAGGGGTAAAACAGAACTCAGTTTATTGAAGATAGCACAGATATTTATACACAACACATGATAAGATTAGGATTAGCCTGGTGCTGCCATACAGTTCTATGTCCAGTAATGTCCACTGGGCATTACCGCTGCCGGCGACCAATAAAGACATTTAACTCCTGACAGCGAACCTACGGACTTCTGCTCCCGTTAACCCCTGCAATGCTGCGTAGATAAGGTGGGCTAGATGGGGAAGCGACCAGGGAGATTAGTAAACGAAGACAAAGGTTCTTTGTGTTGTGTGTCTTCTTCTTCGTATATGTTTTGCTGCCGCCATGTCAGTATGTTAAGTATTCGGGCTGAACAACGAAAACATACCCTTCATGTTCGTTTTCATGGTCGCCCGAATACGAATGCACACGTCTAGTATTTACTACCAATAGCTTTTACGCTCCTTCTTACAACATCACTACATGATCTTGTAAATTGCATACCTGGAATTATTCCAATATTTTTAACATCTCTCAATAAATGTGGGTCAATAATCTGAAGTGCAAAAAAACAAATTATAATAAATTTATTATAAATTTATAATAAAATTATAGCAAATTTAGTGCAAAACAATATATAACAATGCAAACCCATATACAATCAATAAAAATGCCAATCTTTGATTTCTGAGCCATTCAAGCATCATTTCACAAAGACTTTTGGGTACGCAAAAATTAACTTTTCAAGTCCTTTAGCAATGTTTCAAAGTCAATCTCATGAGCAATTGCATTCTCAATAGAAACCACGGCCAGCTGTTTTTTTGAGGTAAAGGGCACAGCATAAGCTTGATTTTGAGGTTGGGGGCAGCATAAATGTAATTCTGAGGTTTAGGTTTAGCATACATTTTATTATGAGGTTAGGGGGACAGCATCAACTTTATTTTAATTACCATCATGTGACCTGGCAACCTTTGAAGAACCAGTATAAAAAAACAGGTACCTACTATTCAGCCTGCAGTTCACAGCCACCCATCCCAGACTCCAGATGTGACCCATCCACTAGAGACTGGAGACGTAGTAATTTGAGCGCATCATACACATGACCTGCCTTCTCCGTTATAGTCCGGAGCAGGAGTCTGGGGGAATTTTATATTAAAAAGCACCAGTGTTTGTCTTTGGGGCCTTCCAGATGCTGGGACCTATGTAGCTGTATTGGGTGCCCTGCTAATATGGCAAATACTACCTAGAAGGTATATTGTGCATAATATATGAAGGAAATAAGATATTAATAAAAGACACAGCTCATGGACTCATGGAAACAGTCCAATGCATCTAGTGAGTGTGCTAAAGTAAGAGGAATGTAAAACTTTCATACATACAATCAATACTGTAGTGGGAAGAAGCAAGTCTTAAGACTTTTACAGCAACCCTAGGTTAATGGTTAATGCAAATGTACAAAAACAACAATTCATTTGGAAGCTAAAGGGTGTATGGGTTCAATTGACTCTGTAGATAACCGTAGTGTTACTATGTAAACATATTGCCTTGTCAAGCCGTATAGTCCACATGTATTGAGCATTATAATGTTTTGAAAAATCTGTATCTGTAATTGTTTTATTCACGTCCAAAGCAGAGACAAAGGAAATAGCTGATAAAATGGAATTGAGCCCGTGGGAACAGAAATTTGACCAGGTCACCTCAGACGTCAGTTGCTTTTGCACTACAATTAGAACTGCAGTATTTGTGAAATTGTAAACCTATACAGTCACATGGGTGTAATCGGATCCTGATGGAGGTACTGGCTTCAGACTAACCCATAATTACTTCATGTGGAATATGCAGATTTTTCAGTTTAGCAGAAACATTAGAACTGCAATGGCTCTTACCTTTATAATTACTGTAACTAGTAATTCCCATCGAAGGATGACTTAATGCATGCAATGGGAATGCACCTTTGTAATAAAACGTATTAACATCATGGATCCGGTCACGTAATGAATACTGGATAAGGAAGATCTTCAGTTCATTAATAACAGCGAATGGACAATTGTTTTGTGTATCCTTCCTAAAATATGGCAATGCTGTGAGCTCAGGGCAAATGTACACATTGATGCACGTTTACCTGAATGAAAGCTGTTTGAGGGAATTTTGAGATCTGTATTCATAATGACACATTTCTTATTAAAATCTAATTGAAAGTAATGTGACAGTAAGCTAAGTGCTGCTTGAAAGAAAAAAAAGAGTGGACATGGGGCTCAATTCAATGAAATGATTAAATGGCCTCAATAGTGTAACAAAACACACAGTAATTCCAAAGCCCATGACTGTACAGAAAATGCTATATTGACACGATAGAAGACCCTTCCCTTAAATTTCTGAGCATCGAAAACGGAAACATTTTTGCCCGTACATTTCAGATCATCAAATTGTTTGTCTAACTTATATGGGTTTGTGCAATGGTTGAACTTGATGGACTATGTCTTTTTTCAACCTACTGAACTATTTAACCTGCACTAGACACGACTAAACTAAGTATATACACCATACAAGTTCTACATGAACACACTGCAAACACGCAGTCAAGCAAAACACAACCTAAATAAGGATGTTTAACCCTTTCATTGCTGATACGTTATGTAGCATCACTTACCAGTCTGTCAATACACAAACCCCCAGCCGCTGTACTGCCTTAGAAAGCGCTCTGTGTCTTAAAGGCATGGAGCGCCTGGATATGATCTCATATCCCTGCGCTCGGAGCCATAAGGGCGCGCAGTGCCTTCTAGTTCAGACTATGGGAGCTGTGCTGAGTTGGCACAGCCTCAATAATGTAAATGGCCTAGTTGAGGAGATCAAAGAAGTCCCCTGTACCTGGCCTATTAAGCAGCGGAATGCTGGAGGACCTGATCAACAAAGACGGCGATCTGCTCCACGGTTTGGCAGCAAGGAGACCGGCTTGCACATACATATGACCCCTATTTAACACCACTAACCACACTCTTCAATAAAAGTTTAAAATGTGTATTAAAGTTAAAAAAACATAGTGTTTGTTTGTGATATGTGCAAAGGTGTATTATGTGTAAAATATCTCCGGTGTCAGCTCTCAGTCTATTTCTATCCATCTTTCTCTAAATATCCAAGCCCCCTTAGGCCTGTTTTGTAGCTCAAAAAACTGATTTCATATAGGTTATTTTGTAAGGTTGGTAAGGTTGTTGCAAGTTTCCTATCCCAGGACTGGCTGTAGTCAGCATTTGCTGTGGCTATGGCACGCTTCAAAATTGTTTTATGCTTTTCTTTGATCTAATTTGTGGTTGAGTGGTTTGGCCGTTGTCATGGCGCATCTTGTGGTGTGATTACAGCATCTGATATGGCCGCTTATTGCTTATGTGCATTTTGGCTGAGGACGGTTGTTCATTTGCTTTTAGTTTGGGAAATTGAATTAGTACGTTCATACTGTGTATCGAACAGCCGTTGTGTATTTTCCGACTTGATTTCATCAGGTTAGCCCATGGTTTCTGTATATTTCCTTCATTTGGAGTAAATTTTCTTTCCCAGTGTGTTTTGGTTTCGCATTATATAATGAATTACACATATTAAGGATTGTTCACTAAGTATGTTGCGATGATATGAAAATCACTGCAGTAACCGTGTATTTCGAAGGCTCTACTCCCATGAGAAACTCTGCAGCACTGATTCCATAGTTGTTTAAATTAGAGTCTCTAATGAATCAGTCATATATACTGCATGCAAGACTGTACTGTTCTACAAAACAGTGGTTTATATGAGATAGGGTCCGTAAATGGAATAGCTATAAGACAAGGCCAAGGACCAAGTAAGTGTTCATATTGTTTAGCAGGTAGTAAAAAAGGCAGATTAGATGGTTCAAATGGTTCTAATCAGCCAACTAATTCTATGTGTCTATGTTCAGTATCATTAAAGGTGATACATTGTCCCTCTTAATTTTACACATGCATACACACATGTTCCTCCTCTCCCTTGTGTCTTAATTGCAGCTCGCACTCTCCCTGTGAACTGCTGCTCTGCTGCCGTCCTAGTATCGCAGGGTCATGTAACATGGGTCACGTGGCCCTGCATAGTGCCTCAGTTACTGAGTTGCCTGGGTACATGTGTACCTGCTGCACCCACCTTAATGCACCGCTGCACAAAAGTATTATTCAAATCTCATGCATTACTGTCACTAAGTATAAAATGGCGATCCATTCTTCGCACATTCTTTTGGGTATTCTTGACTCATTTGTTCAACGTAGAACATGTAATATATGTAGAAAGTAGTTAATCGACTGATGTTTAAAGCAACCAGCTTGCTTGAAGTATTTCTTGATTAAACAGAGTATAGATTAAACACCTGCATTTACTTCCAAACAGTACTCACCAAATCAAACTTAGCATCTTTAGAAATTTGCTTGCGTCTTCTGTTAAAACACAGGAGCTTGATGGCAGAGGACACCTCCGGCCCATATAAGTAGAACAGTATCAATAGAAGCCACACCAAGACCATTACCCTTCCTTCCATGCCAACTTACAGAAGTTTCAAAACATGTGGTATTCTACAAGAAAACAAAAAACAATTACTATTGTGGTTATGGAACTTGGACTGTGTTTCGTTTATGCCTCAGTCTTATTCCTGCATGCCCCATTGTGTCTTAACTCATGTATGACTTCTGCTTGCCTGAGCTTGTTTTTTTGTCTGCCAGTACTTCGTATGCTATCATCTGCCAGTACCCAGTCTGGTTCCATGTCCGCTAACCCCTGGTCTGCTGCCGTCTGCCAGTTCTTGTCCCAGTTCTGTGCCTATAGATGGGGCCTAATAAGAAGTTCAAGACTGCAGCAGGTAGTCTTCTGCAAATGGGCGTTCCTGGATCTACGTGAAGCATTAACCTGTCCCTGCGGTTTAGAGGATGCGAACAGACAACCTCTGCTGCTGCTGGCACTTTCACCGGGGCACGACAGAGAAACGGCGTGACATGACCTTCCGGTGCTGTCATAGAAGCCCCGGCTGAAGTACCATTCAGCAGCACCGGAGGTTGTCTGCCCACATTAGACACCAAGAAATCTGAAGCACAGGGGAACAAGTCTAGGGAAGCACTGGTAAGTCGAGGGGGGCAAGAGTGGCATATGGGGGTATAAGGGCTTTCTGGAGGCAGAGTGGCATATAAGGGGTTAAAAGGAATATCAGGGAGGCAGAGTGGCATATGGGGGGTATAAGGGATTTCTGGAGGCAGTGTGGCATATAGGGGGTTAAAAGGAACATCAGGGAGACAGAGTGGTATTTAGGGGTGTATAAGCATATCTGGGGGCAGAGTGGCATATCGGGGTATAAGGCATATCAGGGAGGCAGACTGGTATTTAGGGGGTATAAGGAATATCTGGGGGGCAAATAACAGGAAATAAAACAAAAAAATATTTTTTCTCAATCATAGTTTTATTAAATATGAAAAAATAGGTTTTACTAGTAAATATTTACATGTAAACTTTTTCCTATAGGGTTGTCTTATATTCAGGCTTTTTCTTTTTTCCTAAACTAATATTCAAATTTTGGGGGGTCATCTTATAATCAGGGTTGTCTTATAATCGAGCAAATACGGTAATTTTTATGGTTTATATACAACAGGACAGAGAACAGGACAGAGATTTACAGTATATTATATATATATTAAGTAATATTGTGACAGGGAACAGGGCATGGTGGTTGACAACACATATATTCCTCACAAAATACTGCAATGCAATGTATTTGATAACCCCAGGGAGAATGTTTTGTTACCGTCAAAATAATGGTAATACTGTAGTTACGTTTGGGTCCCTGGGGTGGAGCATTTGGAGAGAAGGGAGGGCCAGTGCTCCACTCCACAGTTTACTTGCAGCAGGTGAGGAAGCCAGTCCAGGAGTTCTGGTTATCCCAGATAATTACTCACCTGATACCAATGAGCAGCAGGGGGCTGCTACAAAAAGGAGCCCTGTGAGTTATTCAGGTGAGAAAGCTACAAGCAGTGAGTGAGACTGCATTTTTCTCCTAACAAATCTGCTGAGTGGTTCCTAAAGGTCTGTACTAAATGTTTTGTTGGTAGCGGGTAAGCCGTCCAACGATAGTTAGTTGTTGTCTGTCAGTAAGTGCTCAGAGAGCAAGGTTTTTCTTTTTGTTTGTTTTATTTATGTTTGTTTAAAGACCTTTAATAAAAGGACTACAATTTCTAAAAAGAATTCAGCCTTATGTGGTATTTCAAACCTTTAAGACTGTGTGGTTACATGATCTCAGCTCACAATATATATATATATATATATAATATATATATATATTATATATATATATATTATATACTGTATCTCACAAAAGTGAGCTATTCATGTCTAAACCTTGGAAACTAGAGTGAGTACACCCCTAAATGGAATTGTCCAAATTGGGCCCAATTAGCCATTTTCTCTCCCGGTGTCATGTGACTCGTCAGTGTGAATAGGCAACACGTGTGTTAAAGTTGGTGTAATCGCTCTCACACTGGTCACTGGAAGTTCAACATGGCACCTCATGGCAAAGAACTCTCTGAAGATCTTAAAAAAAGAATTGGTGTTCTACATAAAGATGGCTTAGGCTACAATAAGGTTGCCAAGACCCTGAAACTGAGCTGCAGCACGGAGGGCAAAACCATACAGCGGTTTTACAGGACAGGTTCCACTCAGAACTGGCCTCACCATGGTCGACCAAAGAAGTTGACTGCACATGCTCAACGTCATATCCAGAGGTTGTCTTTGGGAAATAGACGTATGAGTGCTGCCAGCATTGCTGCAGAGGTTGAAGGGGTGGGACCAGACCATACGCCGCACACTGAATCAAATTGGTGTGCATGGCTGTCATCCCAGAAGGAAGCCTCTTCTAAAGATGATGCACAAGAAAGCCGGCAAACAGTTTGCTGAAGACAAGCAGACTAACAACATGGATTACTGGAACCATGTCCTATGGTCCGATGAGACCAAGATAAACTTATTTGGTTCAGATGGTATCAAGCATGTATGGCGGCAACCAGGTGAAGAGTACAAAGACAAGTGTGTCAGGGTCTGGGCCTGCATGAGTGCTGCCGGCACTACAGCTACAGTTCATTGAGGGAACCATGAATGCCAACATGTACTTTGACATACAGAAGCAGAGCATGATCACCTCCCTTTGGAGGGCAGTATTCCAACATAACGACCCCAAACACACCTCCAAGACGACCGCTGCCTTGCTAAAGAAGCTGAGGGTAAAGGTGATGGACTGGCCAAGCATGTCTCCACATCTAAACCCTATGGAGCATCTGTGGGGCATCCTCAAACGGAAGGTGGGGGAGTGCAAGGTCTCTAACATCCACCAGCTCTGTGATGTCGTCACAGAGGAGTGGAAGAGGACTCCAGTGGCAACCTGTGAAACTCTGGAATACTCCATGCCCAAGAGTGCTGGAAAATAATGGTGGCCACACAAAATATTGACACTTTGGTCCCAATTTGGACATTTCCATTTAGGGGTGTTGCCAAGGTTTAGACATTAATGGCTGTCTGTGGAGTTATTTTGAGGGGACAGCACAGTTACACTGTTATACAGGCTGTGCACTCACTACTTTACATTGTAACAGAGTGTCATTTCTTCAGTGTTGTCACATGAAAAGATATAATAACATATTTACAAAAATGTGAGGGGTGTACTCACTTTTGTGAGATACTATATAGATATATATATATATATATATATATATATATGCACTCTTTCTCCTGGAGTTACTAGTAATAAAGCAGTATTTCCTATGGGAACACTGCAATGAATGTGGAAATATCAGAAATTAAATAAAATTATTATATGCTTCACTTTTTCCATAAAAATGTGTATTTCTAAGCATTTAAATGAAAATTATCATGACTAGTACTGTAAATGATATAATAAAAACATTGTCTTCGTTTATAGTCTCTTTACGGGGAATGCAGACAATTCAATATGCTAAACTAATAGAAAAAATATATTTGTGTTCTTATTACTGTAGCATTTTAAAATCAGGTTAGATGAAATGCGTGTGTATTTGCTGCTTAGAAGCACACATCATGTCATTTCCCAACCCTGCTCTGTTTTGTAGATGCCTGCACAGTTATGGGCAAATAATAACATTGTCATCTGGCAATGAAGCGGTTAAGATCAAGGGCTAGTAGTCCAGTATTTCTGGCTATCTCACTAACTGAACGGATCTCTAAATAGAAACGGCATTGTAGGTGTGTGTGTGTGTGGAGGCCTACAGGGAGGAGAACCCACAGTACAATGGAGCAGTGTCTTTATCCTTCCTGACTACTGTGTAGGCTACTGTATTGCCGCAATGTGTTTCGACCGAGTCGGCCAGACTTAAAAGTCTTATCCCTGTGTGAATTGCAAACAGACTTCCACCATCCAACATAATTCTCATATATATATATATATATATTCAAGTATACCAATTTTTAAAAGGGCAGCACTCACCCAAATGTCTGCAATATTTTCTTGCAGACAGGTAACATGGGACCCATGGGTATATTTTGAGCTATATTTTTGAATTACGACACCACATGGCTTTGGGCTCTCATTTTAAGTGTGTTCTTAAGATTTTTCAGAAACATCATTTTTCACACTGAAGTTTAATGTTTATATAGCAGAGAGGATAGTTTTAGGAAATCCCTACATTTACATTGTACCAGTATCTCTCTGGATTCTTTAGTTACTCAGTAGTAAGTCATGAGTCATTTACGAAATGCCGTATTCCGTAACTGTTGCATCATCTACAGAATTTGCATATCTTGAAAAACAGAAGGAAGGTAATACTATATTCATTGGGGAAAATGTATAGTTTTATGATCCAAAATAAACTGGCAATTTTAATGCCTTGGTGCCCTCTCTGTAGCTTTCTATTTCCATTTCTTGCATCCCCTCCTGCACTGTCAAAATCAAGAGAATAGACTCGGCTGGGCTGACTCTGCACTCCCTCAATGACTTTGCTACATAACACGCCACGTTCAGTTACAATAGCTGTCCTCAGTGCAGCCATGGCCCGTGTTCACCTTTTGGAAACTTTTAAATGTGACAGTTTATCAACATATTTTTAAAATCATTGCAGTGATTAAAAATGAAATTTAGGATACTGAGTCACAAAACCCAATATTCAGGGGAGTGTCTCCTTCAGTAATTGGGTCATTCAAGCTGTGTTCCCTTTGACGACACCAACTAAACTGTCAAATCAAATCTTTGAATCCACTTCACGTCACAGGTTTTAAAGGTCTAAGACAGGGTTGTCCAACCTGCGGCCCTCCAGCTGCTGCAGGACTACATCTCCCATTCTCCTCGTGATGTAAGAAAAAAAATTCCCAGCCCCCCTTTAACCCTTCCCGTCGTTGATTTTACATTCCAGCATCATCATGCTAAGCCCCTCTCATTCGTCACTCAAATGGAAGGAGCCTAGTGTGAGGACGCTGCCTGAAACAGAACAAGCTGATACTTCAGCTCTGCTGCTGTGTCTCCAACATCAGTCCCTCAGAGTCAGCTAAATAGCTTAGTTGCCAGCGGGGCATTCTGTAACAAACGTATATATTGAACTGGAGGACTGAAACGGAACAAGCTGATACTTCCGCTGTTGCTGTGTCTCTTTTAACGTCACCCAGCAAACAGGGGAAGCCAGACCAAGACAGAGTCATCGCGCTCCCACTGCCGCAGTCAGGGCAGCACCGCGGCTGGTGGTGGCAGAGAGAGGAGGAAACAGGAGGGCCCCTCTCTCTCCTCCGTTCCCTGCCGCTTGGATGCCGTGCACCATATGTACCCGCCTCGGCGCAGCCCTGGCCTTGGTGATTGGACAGCCACCTGGTGACGCTGCTGCCATGGCGCCCTGTGCTGCCGGACAGCTTGCACACCACAAAGGCCTGTCCTGTGGCTGTGCTCCCTTGCTTTCTGCGCCCGTGGCAGCGCCTCCTCTCCCCCCCCCATAGATACGCAACTGCATTGTATGGTGACATTCATTAAAAGTAAAGGAAATTGGCACATGACTACTTTTGGTGGTCAATTTGGTGACAATATTTCAATTTTAAAATATTGGTACGCTAAACTAGCAATAAATAACCAATGTTATTCATATCCCTGCACATGTTTGGGGTGGGGGATGGTTGGTAATAAAGAATGGGTACCCAATACCAAGACAGCATCACAGGAGTTGCAGTTTCACAACAATTGGAGCATAGCTGATGGAGCCCCGGAAGTAAATACTATAATTTATTCACAGATTAAAAAGGACACTTTCAAATCTCATCTGAAGAGTTCACTTTCTCACCAAAATATTTCATCTTTGGAAACATAATGCTTATGGTGTCCCTTGAAATGAATTTACTATGCACCATAAACTTAATATAATTACTTACACTTACTCCTACAATGCATGTAAACCTCCCACCACACCCGTTGTAAGCTGAGATTTCACTAGAGGGTTGTTGTTCACCCAAGTGTTTGTGTTAGTGTTTGATGATCTTATCCATGACTAATATTCTAATTTATTATATTCTAACATTTCCTTTTTCTGGTATATAAATGAGACTTTGCGTGCAATGGGAAACTGGGAGGCATCTCAATTCTCCAGTGTCTGCTACTGATAGGATCTGACATAACATGAATCATTTGTCAGCAGGGGTTCTAGAACTGGGCTGTCAACTTCGTCAAGACAGTTGAGCTATTTTATATTTTACAGTGGGATGCAGGATAATCATTGAACTGTAGTTTAATGGCTACAATAGGCATTCATGTACTTAACTCTTATTCTTTGAAGCCACAGTGTCTCGCTTCATGACAATAGGTCATATTGCATGAAAATGACTAAACATATGGCCAACGATCAACTGTTATATTGAGCTTTTGATTACATTGTGCATAGAATTACATTGTATAACACTGTGTTGCACCAGGTTAAATCAGGCTTTGTGTTGTATGGGTTATCAGTGTTGATTATGCCAACCAGATGCATGTGGAAATGAAACCGGTTGTGCAATATGGTAGCCAGCCATTCATGTACACCCATGGTATTTGCACAGCTAATCAGCTGCATGTAAGATGATTTCATTTTATTGAAAGGTCAGTTTATTGTCTCGAAGTGCCCCACTAAGGAGGAAAGCATATTAAACTTTAATACACATTCTCCAAAAATGGAAGCAAATTAAAAATACTTACCCAAGGTAGACTACAGCTGCCCTCCTCCTCTGTGCGAGGATTCTTGCCTCCGTGAGGAGTGACCTGACTACATCTTTTAACGGCCAACAGGTAAAAGTGGCACTGGTAGCTAAAGGTCATAATATACAAGAAAGGACAGTTGGTGGTAACCCTGCCAAAACGTTTAATGTACCCTTCTGCAGCAATAAAATAGTCCCTGTGCCATACCAACCCCGTTCAGCTCATTATTGTCGTACTTTGCTGCTAGTGTCTCTTCCTGCAAGGAGCTTGCTAAATCCCTTTTTGAAACAGTGGCAATAGTGCGAGAACTAAATTCAAGACAGACATCTCTGTCAGCATTAGCTATGTTTCAACAAGACAAGAGAAGGATTTGAGCCCCGCTTCGTCCTCATCCTCATCGCTGCCTGCACTTCTGGGACATGACTTCTAATTGAAAAAAAAAATCTCCTCAGCCTGGGAGAGAGCTCAGAACAGCAGGCTAAGCGGTGAATCATAGCCAGTCAGGCCTCTTGTTCTGCTGCAATTGAAGACTAACCACTGGGCCATCTGGACAATCCCATGACTATTTTCTGAGCCAGTAATCTGTAACTGATTACTTTCCAAAAAGTAATAAAACAGGCAACCCAGCTAGAAGATATTTTACTTTTTATTAGAGATCTGACACGTGATGTCACCTCAATAGAGAGGGTCTATTGTGCTTTGAACGAACACCTTTGCCTTTATGTTTTTACTCTTACAGGTGTCATAATAAGGTCAGTCACATGTCGGGAACTGATTGTTTCAGGTGGACTGTGTGAACCTGTGCATCTGTTACATCTTTTCGTAACATAGCATCCACCCAAAATTTTTCTTTTCAGCCATGATGGGTTAAATGAATGCTGTTTTCAAATTTAATTATATGGCCCCTGCTTCAAATAAAATTTTTAGGATCAGTTACAGAAGCAAAATAAACAATTTTCTGTAAAAGGGGGCCTTCTTATCATGCAATGTGATTACTGCTGTAACATTTGCTGATAGTATTGTAAATAGGTTGAAATAAAAAAAGGGGTTGCTTATGCTTGCTTATATCTACAGTATCTCACAAAAGAGAGTACACCCCTCACATTTTTGTAAATATTTTATAATATCTTTTCATGTGACAACACTGAAGAAATGGCACTCTGCTACAATGTAAAGTAGTGAGTGTACAGCCTGTATAACAATGTCAATTGCTGTCCCCTTAAAATAACTCAACACAGCACAGCCAAGTGGAAATGTCCAAATTGGACCCAATTAGCTAGTTAAATAATTAATATATATATTATATATAAATTAATGTAAGCTACTAGTAAGAAAAATTGTTAGTTTGTAAATAGTGCTTAATCTCATCTTTCCAAACAAGGCTTAGCCGGTCAGATGAGCGTAAGGGGATGGATGGGGAACACACTTAGTCTGTTTACATTATGATGCAATGTTCCGTCATTTGCCATTGTTATTGACCAGCAGATTAGATGTATAGCTTCAAAATTCAAATCCTTAACCAAAGCCATCAAGTAATATGTTCTATGTGAACACAATTGTGTCATTAGTGCTTTAGGGTTTTTTGTAAGATTGGCTATAACCGAGAACTTCAATCTTCATGTTGCAGACCTGATAAAAAGGCAATGACCAAAAATTCTGCTATGTAAAACAGTACAAGTAATTTAGTTGGCAACATTTGCACACTGTATCTTTGAGATTCCTTCCCACTAAAAGTAGTTCTGTGAGAACACCAAACTATATGAATCTGTCAAATAAAAAGTCGTATTTGGAGTTGAAGTGAACAGGATTGCAATCAGACTTTGAAAGTACTGTTAGTCCATCACAGCACAGCTCATGGGAACCTTCTCAGAATGTCCACCTGACATCCAGGTAATATAACCCAGCAGGAGAGTGACAAGTGGGGAGGCAGCCTGCAGTGGTTACTGAAGTGTGACAAAATGAGAGGCGTCTGTGTGAGAAGAGAGTGTAATAGAAAACATGTAAAATAAGCATGTTTTGATATGACAGGAGCCAAGGAAAAGTAAAACTAGAGGATCAGGCACAAAAACAATGAAAAACAACTAAAATAATATTTGTATTGTAATTTATAGATTTTGGTTCTATAATATGAATAATTTGTATTAAATTTCAGTGAGGCTATGTGTACCCTAAACTTGACAGTCCTATGTAATGCTTATTATAAATGATATAGACAATGCATTAAACACCTTGTCACATATACGGTCAGTATATCCTGTGTTGGAGACATCATCTCTGCTTTCTGGCAAGGGCACTGCAATGTGTGTCCAGGGCCAGTTGCACGTGAGCGTCTGCAACTCTCCTACCATGATAGGGAGCTGTATTTTGTGGATGAGTATGGGAAAAATAGCAGAAGTTGAACATTAGTGACAAGCTCATGAGTGCCGGGGTTGGCATCATGAGTGTTCTAAAGTTGGAGAATTGGCTTAAGACATTCTATATTGTTGCCACATATACAAACCATGCCCTTGGTCAAACAAAAGCCACACTCTAGGTGGAACCGCTTGAAGAGTTTCCAGGAAGTAGCATAGTGAAAGGTAGCAACTATATCTGTATTACCTAAAGATTAAGGTAATTTATGTAATCAATTTGTTTACAATACCACAAACTATTTTATCACTATTACTAATAAGACATTTGCTATATCTTAAACACATTATTGTGAGATTATGTTGTTTGTGATAACATTCATACCTGTGAACTGTTTTTACCTTTGCCAATTTACTTAAATTTGTACGAAGGACTGAAAATTAGGAGGAATCCCTTTCTCCATTTCTTCTTCTCTTGCCTCTTCCTGTCGGTCTATCGTCTTTCTTCGTCCGCTTCTCCCTGTGTTTTTTCTTTGTCCACTTATCCATAATCCAGGGAGGAATAGGGGGAGAGACCATCACAGTGGCACAGAACAGATTTGTGGAGGAAGAGGTCTTTCTGCACATCTCTCTATCCCTTTTTTTGGTCCATGCAGTCCAAGTCTGAGTACAAAAGTTCTATTCTGCAAATATCAGTAGTTACTTTGTAGACCTCTGCTGTATTTAGATTAAAAAATAGGTTGGAGAATGTATCCTTATTTTTTTGACTTATTTAGGGGGGAAAAAGTTTGGGATTAGTTCCAATCACATCCCTTGAAAATTAAGTCCTTTCATGCTTCACAATTCACAAAAATATGAACTTTCAACCCTACTTTGCAGCCATCTCAAAGCAATCTGGAGAAAGTGTCTTTTTTTTAGAGTAACTGAACTGCTTTGCTATATTGTAAATAATGGGCGCGGAGGGAATTTCAAGAGTGACGGATCCTTAATGCTGACCTAATTAATCAAGTTTTTTTGTACGTGGATAAAAATGCTACTTTCAACTGTTTCAAACAGAAGAACATTATCAGACTATCTCTTAGAAGATTAGGCACAGGGAAATAAAACACCATAGCATGGATTTTCAAAGCACTTTCCCTTTCCATCTGCTTTTACATCTATACAAAAACCCACTGAATTTGCTTTTAGAAAAGGCAGAAATAATTTTGTTACTCATCACAGGCTTTTAGGCAAAAATACATATTCAATGAAAAATGGTCCTTTTTTGACATCTTGGGTTTCTACTGGAAACTGAATGTTAGTTTTGGGAATTCCACGGAGCAACTTTAGCCTAGATGCCATTTAGAAATATAAGTTTACGTAGTTAATATTACATAGAAAAATATGCTAAAACACAATTTTCAAACATCTACATACTCTGTATGCTGCCAGTGTTTTCACCCCTACCAGCAGAGCTTGGGACTTACATTTGTTGCCCTTCCTCTATTACAATATAATGGTCAAACATTTTACAAGGAAAGAAATGCAGGGGTGTTGCTACATAGCTAATAGAACAATCCTCTAAAACAACATTTACATGACTGGGGATGTAACGTCATATCACAGAGCCCTCACTCTTGAGGGCAAGCACAGCATTTGTTAAACTAATGCCACAAGGGTTGAATGGATGAGCACTTTGTACGCCATCTAGCTCAGTATGCAGTGGCAGAAGTACAGTCTTTCTGTTCTAGGTAAGTTTAGTTTGGTATTGTATGATATAAATACAGTAGATATGATCACATATATGCTAATACATTAACTGACTGCTTTTTAAATATTTTCAGTCTCTTGGGATGGACTGTAGAGAAACGGCTATATTGCATGTAACAGAGAGTAATTTTAATCCTCTAATATCATCTGATGACTGGTAAAAAGAAGCTGATAACAGAAGATAGTAGGAAGAGATGAAATACATGTGTTTGGATAAAGTGCACAAAAATAAATGCAAGTTTCTTTTTTTTCTTTATTTACATTTCTTAGCAAGTGCAAACATGTCAGAGCGTTAAATATCTACTTGCCACTCCATATGTCTTGCACTAAAGATGACCATGACCTTACTCAAGGTCAGTCGGGGGTATATTCCACTTGCATTGAATGATCTCACACAGATAAGATGTGTGTAAGACAAAGTTAAAGTGTGTAATGTAATTTGTGACGGAATAACAAAGCTCTGGGAAATATCTCATTAAAGTCAGGGATATCTAGCATGTCACCTTGACAATGTCTTCTACACTTATAATTATTATGGATGGATTATATAATTTGTATATCAGACAGTTAATATTCCCACCGTTTGGCATTTAAAGTACATTATGGTACAGACCCAGACATTGATGGTGTTACAGCAAAACTCCTTATCACTTATACTGAGCCAGATATTGATAGTGGTACAGTATAAATCCCATCACTATATACTGAGCTAGGCATTGACAGTGGTACAATGGATTAACAGTGGTACAATGGATTATATAATTTGTATATCAGACAGTTAATATTCCCACAGTTTAGCATTCAAAGTACATTATGGTACAGACCCAGACATTGATGGTCTTACAGCAAAACTCATATCACCATATATGGAGTCAGACAATGACAGTGATACAACATAACTTCCATCACTATATACTAAGCCAGACATCAATGGTGGTATACCATAACTCCAGTCATTATATTGTAAGCCAGACTTTGAAGGTGATACAGCATAACTTCCATCACACACCCTCACACATAGATCTCTGTCTTTCTCTCTCTCAATGTCTCCCTACCTCTCCCATTCCCCTGTCTTTTTTTCTGCAGTTCCTCTTCCACTACTGTGGAGCATTTGCTCTGAAAAAACGTTGTCTTATAATCAAGCAAAAATGGTATTTAGTTACCTGCTCAATAGCATAAGGAATATAAAAAAATTTCAAGTCACAACCTTAACCTTATATATATATATATATATATATATATATATATATATTTAAAGTTAAGCTATTCCTAGATACAAAGTTAATGGAAATCTGTGCATCACTTAACTGTGGCAGAACTAGTGAGCTTAGGGGCCTGTGCAAGATAGCTTGTAACTACTCTTACTCATGTTTTACACCCCGCATTACATCTCCCTTGTGTCAAATTGTCACCTTGTCAGATTTCCTGCCCAATATTATATGCCCATTACCCTGCAATATGCCCAGCCTTCTCTCAGATCCCCTACCTCCTGTCATTTATTTTATCCACAGCCCTCAGATAGAGTGGTATATCCAGGGGCAGACTGAGACAACATTTTTGTACCCGCTGCACACTGTAGTGTTCCACCCCTGTTACTTAATATGCTACAGTAGAAAAATATAAAACAATTCCCTCATTATTTCCCCATAAACTACAAACCAAGTAGTAAATATAATAAAAACAAAATACTTTTCTTAAAAGCTCCCAGTCCTCTTCATGTTTGTTCATCGCACAAAAGGTTTCATGAAAAGAGCTACTTTTTATGGTAAAACTGAATATCGATGATTTTTTTCTGCACCTTTTGAGACAGACAAATGTTATTCTCCAGTACTTGTATTTAAGTACAGCAAAAGCTCAGGGGCGATGGTACCAATTGTATCTAATTGTAAGACTGCATGGTATTGCAAATATGGTACTCATTAACGTCACTGCTTCAGGTTTTGTGTGAATCATCACTACCAGCACTTTGTTGTACAGTACAACTAAGTTTTTTAATTGGTGGGACATGTTCTGAACAATTCTGAATAATTCTACATGCTTTTCAATCCCACACTTTTACGCTTCATTTCCTCTAGGTTAGGGTTTGATGATGAACCAAATTATTTTATCTTAGTGTAATGCCAAGTTCAAGGACAACAACGACTTTTATTTGAATGAGTTGTACTGATGTGTTTGTGTAATGGAAGTTGGACACGGTGGACTTGGAGACTGCACGGCTACCCCCTTCCCTATCAGATTCAGCAGTAATACATTGTTTGTCGCTACATTATTTGTTTTTTGTTTTCAAAGTGTTCACATGTTGAAAGAGGAGGGGAAGCAGCAGGGATATCTGATGCTTTGCCAACGCTAATATCATCACCCCGGGCATGATCATCATCAGATACTAAGCATCCTTCTGCTTCCGCAGCAGCTGTAAAAATCTTTTATTGAACATTGGGTTTGAGATTATTTTTTTCATCCCATGCCTCCTATAATTTGTGTTTCTGTTAATCCTGCGATGTTATATAGGCAACTATCTGTGCACAAACTAGCATTTGCCAATTTTCAGAGGTGACTCGAGAACATAATCATTTTTGATGATAATGAATGTTGCCAGTATTTTCTCAGTGTGTGGTTGTGAATTACAATTATTTTATTTATAATAGCCTATATGCGTGTCACCTGATAGACACTGAGACATCCACAATTTTGCTTGTTTTTTTGATTGCCTGTCATTCTGTGTGTGGTGTTAGACTAGTAATTTTTTAATGGGACTTTTTGTTTTATTTTTTAAATGTTTTCTAAAATATCACCATTTTTAAATATATTTTTCCATAGTTCTGTCTACATATATAGTTTTTCTACTTTTGTATCATTATTGTTTTAACCCCTTGACAACAATTGACATGCCAGGCGCGCGAAGGAAAAACATCCAATTGACAAGAATTGACGCGCCTGGCACGTCACAAATTTAAAACAGTTAATCACTTTTTTCTTCTCCCAAATAGTCTTGCTGTAATGCCTCAAACATTCAGCAACACCAAAATCTGAAGCAGATGCCCTGTCTGATCACTCCACGGGCCACCAACGTGCACCATGTTAAGTACAGCACTGGCTCCTGTTTAAAAGAAGTTAGAAGGCTAAGCTTTAATGAACTCGATATTGAGGCATCCAGTGACACTGGAAACCCACTCCAGGGCACACCGCAACCACTCTGGAGTTTTCTGTATTCAACCATGCAGGTTAATGAAATCCGGCATTCTAATCACAATATGATTAGTGAGATAAATAAAAAATAAGAAAAAAAATAAATTAAAATGTGGTAACACATATATATATATGAATTTTATTCTTATGAGAGGTTTATAAACCTATGTATGGGTGGTATCACTACACTGAGAAGATGTTGCTAAACACATGTTGAGGTGTTGTTTGGCAGTGACATATACCAGGACCAGCAAATTCATACCTGAAGTACAATGTGTGGAAACGAAAAAAACAGAAAAAAATACTACCACAAACTTTGACACAAAGTTTACCACAAAGGCTGGTGTTAGAATGAAAGTTAAATAGTTAAAATACAGCATTTGAAATACCATGGGGTTTCTACTCTTCAAACATAAGGATTTATTGGGGTATATTGAACTGACCAGCTTAAAAAAAATAAATTGAAATGCGCATGTGCCAAATAGGACAAGGGGCAGTATGACCAGATTTGGAAAAAAATTGTTTGGCAATAGCAATATGTGACTTATTCCACTATAACTTGCAAAAACACAGACACATTGGGGATTTCTAAATTTAGGACAAATATTAGAATCTATTTAGCAGGTTTTCTCATTAGCTTTCGTAGAAGATTTTTCAAAGTACTTTTTTGTAATTTTACATCATATTTTATACTTTTTTATAGTAAAGTAAAAAATAATGGTATCTAAAGAAAGCCCTTCTTGTCCTGAAAAAAACAATGTATAACTTGTGTGGGTACAATAAATGAGAAAGAAAAAAAATACAGCTAAACATGGGCACTGCAGAAATTTTAAAACAGGCATTATCACAAAGGGTACAAAAAAAACCCAACAAAAAACAGCTCTGTCATTAAGGAACACACTTTGTTTGGTTTCTTATTGAAAATAATGCCTTTTAGCATGACTACACCAGCCTAAATTAAAAATATTATGAGTGTGTCCCATGCATATCTAATATTTTTGTTTGATACAAAATATGTATTATTTTTTAATGTAGAAACACTCTGGGAGCAAAATTGGGTTTTCTACTTTTTCATTTGGCTTTTTATTTGCGAGATTTGAATGCTGTGAGTGGTTATGGTAATGATCCATTAAAGATTCAGTATTTGCCTCCAGAAATGCCTTATACCCCTATATGCCACTCTGAAATATAGGGGTTAAAAGGCATATCATGGGACAGGGTGGCAAATAGGGGAATAAAAGGCATTTCTAGAGGCAGAGTGCTATAAAGGGGGGTTAAAAGGCATATCATGGGGCTCTCTGCCTCCAGAAAAGCCTTATGCCCCCACACAACCCCCAACTTACCACTGCTTCTGGTGTCTGGTCAGGGCAGCGGGTCGAGACCGGCATTCATGAAGTTAAAGGGGCCAGTGTGCACGCATTGCGCCACCCAATGGCCGCGTCTCAGCTCTTCGTTCTACCCCTTTTAAGACGTGGGACGAAGTGCTGAGGCACTGCTATTAGGCGGTGCAGTGTGTGTACACCGGCCCCCTTAACCTCAAGAGGCGCCGGGAGGAGATGGCCTTGGTGCCGCTTTCAATCCCACTCGCAGCCGCTCAGTGTCACGGACTGGGTACACAGGTAGGGCGGGAGCCCAGGTGCAGGGGATGCCACAGACAGGCATAAATAAACGAACTATAGGCAGTATATGATAATGTAATCTATATTGCAGATGATGGTAAAACAACATATACAGATGGAAAGTCTCTTGGCTGGAAGCCTGCTGGTGGGGCGCACGGTAGGTAGCCCTCTGGATGGGGCGCACACGGCAGGTAGCCTTTCGGATGGGGCGCACACGGCAGGTAGCCTTCTGGATGGTGTGCACACGGCAGGTAGCCCTCTGGATGGGGTGCACACGACAGGTAGCCCACTTGCAGGGCACTCAGCTTGGGAGTCCACTTACAGGGCACTCAACTTGGGAGTCCACTTGTGGGGCACTGGCCACAGCTCAGGTACAGGTAGTCCAGAAACATTAATGTCAAGGCCCAGACTGAAGGGCTGGGCAGGTTTATAAAGGCTGTGTACTCCAGGTGATAAGGTGCAGCTGGACATGATAATCAGGTCTGAGTGCTTCAGAGTGGCAAGGGCGGCCACTAGTGGTTGGTAAAGAAAATGAGCAGCACAGAGTTGAAACAATTCCAGACAGCTAAGGGTGTAACGCTACACTCAGCGGCTGTTTTGAAGGTTGGTCTCCCGATCGACCAGCCCACGGACCGACCGGCCCACCGGGAAATTTCCCAGTATCCCGGTGGGCCAGTCCGGCCCTGTCTGTTGGTGAGTTTACCCTGCTACATTTTGTGTAAAGTGGTATTACAATTGCCAACTTCCAATATCCTGGTGCTATTGCTACATGATGGCATTATTTTAACCTGAACACTTTTAAAACGTTGTATCTTATCAGGCCCCATTGGTCCATCTCTATTTCTTCATCTTTTTTCTTCATTTATATAACACCCTTCGTTTGTCTTCAGTCCAACTATTCCTTGTTTAATTTTTCATCATCTATAGCTTATACGGTATAAGCAAAGCATGACTGTAAAAAGTAATATAACTGCAAATTCCCCATGAAGTATTATGTGAATAATTCAACAATGAGTGATCAGTGACTACTGGCTCATAGTCACTCCCATTGGTATGACAAATCTATTATTTGCATCTCTGTAGCCTTGTGAAGCATGCCAATGGATCCTTAGTTTGTTTTTGGTCTTTGCTTTATATAAGAGTAGGTAAAAGATTTTATGGAGGCAACAAAAACCTTAAAAACTCTTAAGCAACTGAAAGCTAGCGTTTTTGTTTATGACACTGGCTGTTCTGCTGTTCCATCACTAAAAAACTATAGCAAAACCAAATACGGTATATCCAGCATCACATATTCTGAATTCTATATAGGGCTCCCTTCGTACTCACAAGCGGGGCCATTCATTCATGGTGAAATATAAAATATGTATCAAGTATTATGGGTACAATGAAAATAACATGAGTTTTAAATGGAAAGTCACTCAAGTGTTTCCAAAGAATGTGTTTTCATTTTTAAGTTGATGTTTGGATTGTTTAACCCTTTTAGTATTCACACTGTCTTTACACAAATATGTCAGGGAGACTATATGAAACTGTAAAGAAATGTCTAACTAACCTATACAAGTTTTTATCGAGCACATGCAAAAACAAAAATCATCATCTTTTGGGATTTTCCACATAAAACAGCAACATCAATAGTTAATATCACAAATGTTACTGCATAAAGAACTCAGGTACACATTTTCAAACAAATTGTATATATATATATATAATATATATAATATATATATATATATATATGTAGATAGATATAGCTATACATACATACATGCACACACACACTTTTTTCTCAAGTTTTCAAAAAATTATATCAACAAGTGTAACACTCAAAAAACGTAAACAGTGTTTACTGCAATAGAAGGATGCAAAAAAGGGTTCCCCATACAAATACATTATAAATAAATGTGCACATCATTGAATACATACCAGCAGAAAAGCGCCAAAAGTATGTTAGAACAAATGAAGAACAAGATACCCCAGATCCTACCCAATGCTTTGGTGCAGGGAAAATGTTTAAAATGAATGGACTTAAGAAAATGAAACACTGGAATCTGTGTATATATTAGACTTGGGCACCGGCCAACTCTTCGTATTCCGTGCAGCTGCTCTTAATTGGTTGATGTCAGACGATCCCCCTGGCGGCAACCAATAGAGTTGGTAAAACTCGGCCTGGGGAGGTTTAAGGAGTTAAAGGTCCGTGCGAGCGACTCTATTGGTCATGGCAGGGAGCTCCTTTGGCATTAACCAATAAAGGGCAGCTGCGTTTTATGAGGTTAAGTTGCAATATGGGACCTCTACTGTGTTTCAAATGAGACGTGGACCTAGCAATGTGATCTGTCAAAATTCATATGTCAAAATATATTATATTTTGTTATTTATTTCTTTAAAAAAAATAAGAAAAACAATATATAGTTTGTGGAGGTGCAATCAATGAGTTAGTGCGAATTCACAGTTAAATAAAGATGTGAAACATGAACATTTTCTTGATTTCTTGAAAAATATTGTAAAATATACCTTGGTCCTTAAGGGGTTAACTCATTTATCAACAATGTAGTTTCTACAAACCTGGAACATGTGGAGAATTTCAACTCCTATTGACCTTTGCCCATTTCATTGGGCAAGATCATTCCATTGGGATAAGACTATTTTTTTAAACTTTAACCAAAATTACCGGTACTTTTTATACATTACTTCGAGTGTGCCATATGCTTTTCTATATAACGTTTGAGTTTCAGCTATGCCAGTGTCATGTACAAAGTTTATTTCTTTTATATGTATGTCGGGTTTATATAGGATTTCAACTATATATTCAGCAGATGAAGATATAGTAAGACTTTATAGGATTAACATTTACTGATTCCAATAATATACCATAACTGATACTCTATTTTATAATAAAGGATCAGTTGTAATATTTTACTGAAATAGCACCAGAAACGAATATCTGCTTTGACAAGAGGTGCAGGTGGTGCATTTCTTTTCAAATTAGGAATGAGACAAAACTGTACATGATTAAATAGTGTTTTCTGAGCAGGGTTTTGGAATTTTACAGAACTAAGAATTGTGTTTATACTTTCTAATAACGTCTTTAACATAAGAACAAAACAAAGAATTTTCCACCTATCTAAGTTGGAAACATACAACTTGATGCAGATAAGAACCATTCGGCCCATCTAGTCTGCCTATTTTTTCCGGATTGTAAAGACTCTGACCTTAATCAGCCCTTGGTCTCATAGCCATATGCCAACATGCATGTTTAAATTCCCTAACTGTATTAACTTTGCTGGAAAGCTTTTGCACAATCAACTAACTTCTCATAAAGTCTAACTTTCTTACGTAACATCTAAGGCTCTGACCCCCTCCGCTTATGGACATACACAGCTGCTTTCCTTTTCAAAATATGTCTATTGTAATCCATGCTAATGCTAGTCTTCTTTCCATCTGTGAGGCAAGTAAACGTGTGAGAGATTAAACAGGAAGCCTGGTAACGAAGGGTTAATCACACCATTTACCTGTTGCCACAGCCTAGAGTATACCTATGGAGTAAAATTGCAAGCATATCTTCTGGTGATATTGCAATAATATATTTGCTACGATATGTTTGCTCCTTATTTAAATGGCAAAATGTTATTGCACTTTACAAAATGACCTACCTGCCCATCTAGAATGTAATGAAATGTCTAGCTTTAGTGCGTTAAATGGCTGAGAGCTCTCAATGTGGCCTCCTTAGCCTGGCGATGAATAAATGTGCTGATCAGTGCAGATGAAAGAGGACGAAAAAAGAAAATGAGAAAGGAATTACATTTGTAGCAAGTGCACCTGCTACAGCTGGAAAGGGAATCTTAATAACCCTGGAATGTGAGAGTCTGACACCTCATTTGCTGTCCGATAGGATCATTGCAATGTCATGTTAAACAGTGGCTGTTCTGCCATTTATATAACAATCTTTATTCGTGGTCTCCGCAGAGCAGACCATAGGGTCTTTGCAAACGCAACTACTCCCTTTGTTTCTTAAGTACAGGCTCACAACTACAACTAAACCACACATGCTTTCATAGAAGTCTCAGTTTTCTTTTTTCATGTTGGCAATCACACATCCAAAGAGTAGACAGCACAGCCTCATACCAATTCTCTGGAAGCTAAAGGGTTAATCCACAAATAAAATAGGCTCATGCTATTGTGATGACCATCTGCTGTGTGTTTGTACTTCAATGAAAGGGAAAGCTTTGATATAATTTACATATTTCTTTATTCTCCAAGGTCTACAGTGTTTAAAATGAATTATTACTCACTTCATAAAGAAGTGATTTCAGTCAGCCTGTTCAGCCAGCCTATTTTTCCTCAGCAGGTCTAAAACCCTCTTTTGATTCAATAAGGACTCCAGTTGTAAACAAAAACTCAGTTGCAACTCAACTCAATTAACCTAATACAGAAATTATTAGATGGCCTTACCAGGGTTTGCCTACTTAGTTCTGTTGCCAGGTTTGGCCAGCGTGCTATGAAGCAGGTAGAAAAGTCAAGTTAACAAATGTCATCTTGACAAAGATCTTGGGTTTAATGCAAGTGAGGTGTCCCTCAGTGTCATAGTTCCTGCTGTCATCAAGGGATGACTCAATGATCAAAAGACCTCTTCCTCCGCGGTGACAACAATCGTGTAACATGGGGAAAAATATTCTATTTCTATGAAAACTTAACCCCCCCCCCACAAATGTTAGTGATATGATCTTATAACAAATACTTGTCATGCTGCTTAACACATTATATCAGATTTTTTTTCTTAATTTGACTAGGACTCCTATAGGTTTTATTCTGTTAACACTGATGTAGGCATAGGCCTCATTGGATGTAGCTACCCCAGTCCCTGTGTCCCAAGGGCCTTAGTTTCTCATTAGCCCTACAAATTAACCTCTTAAGGAAATTATAAAATGCCAGTCATCTTTCCTTAAAGATTCTGTTCCACATTCCCTGCTGAACTTAACACATATTCAGCATTATACACATCAGTGTTAGTGGTCTTTAACACCCAAACTCTTCATAGAAATAATTATTTAACTGCGTGAAATTACATGATTTTGCTATTACCATGACGAGTATTGCTTTAACTCTTTCTTTACTGAAATAAAATAGCAGCAAAATATGAATAAAGGTAAAAGGAACAATTTAACATGTGGCTCCAACAGCCAATCCCTACACAGTATCCACTATAATAGTAGACTCCTCCTCCAAAACTTCCTCTTTCTTTGACTGACGAACTTGATAAACTTGAGAGAAGCCGAACATCCGTCCCGAGCCAAACGTTAACTGCCGTCAAACAATTGCCGATGCAAACATTGAACTTGAAAAGGTTTGTTAAACAAGTCAAGCTGTAGAAATATAAGAAAGGAACAGAAAATCTGTGAGTTAATACCAGTGAAGTAAACACATAAACACCACGTAGCTCATGAACACCTAAATAGAAAATGCTACATGGAACAAACCGACGCCCAGATAAGAACAAGGTCACAGTCAATCATATAGACAGAAACAACAAAAACCAAGGTACCAACTCGATATACCTACCCATACACAAACCGAAATCCATCGGGTGGGAATGAGTGTCACGATGCGAAGGGTGGGAAGCAATACTCGCCTCCGTGTCATTAATAAAATCATGACTTTTCGTCATAGTAATAGCAAAATCATGTAATTTTATAACAAGACACGGAGGCTCCTATTGCAAGTTCAAAGCTGGTGAACAATAGACAAGAACACATGAAGCGAGGGTTTGAAATAGAATTCCTTAAACGTAGATTTGGCAGATAACTTGGCAGATAGGCCCTTCAATGGAAGATCTCCATTCTGAGGCCATGACTCCAGAAAAGAGAGAACACAGGATACGTCCCACGTGGTCGGGTATCAAGGACGAGGAGGTGTGCTGAGACGTTTACCCTTAAGTTAACGGCAAACCAGCGGGTGTTGCCCGATCGGACACCCATTCAGACCTACATGAGAAGCTGAAATGGTGGAAGGGTAAACATTACTGGTCCTGTAAGCTCTTAGAAACTGGAGAAACTGGAGAAATGCATTCAAAGGCGCCGAAGGGGGATCCAAGTCCCTAGCCACGCACCAAGTAGACCAAATTCGGCAGGCAGCCCTGTAGGCTTTTCTGGTCCCTGGAGCCCAAGATTCCACCAGAAGTCGATTAGTTGTTTCCGATACGCCATGGATTGTCCAAGGTCCCCGGAAATTAGCCATGCTATCAACTGCAGAGTACCGTCCTGAATCAAAGGGTGGGGAAGACCGTCCGGGTCCTGCAGGAGAAGAGGGGATGTCGGCAATAGGGGAGGGAACCAAGGTTGCAACCTCCACAGTGGAGTAATGAGTACCAAATGAACTCCCTGGCATCTGACATGAAGTAAGGTCCGTGGAATCATGGAAAAGGGAGAAAACGCATAGTGGGTACCTCCGGCCCAATCCTGGGCGAATGCATCTACTGCTTCTGGGTCTGGTCGCCAGCTGAAGTACATCTGAAGCTGCGTGTTGAGCCTGGAGGCAAACAGGTCTGTATACAGAGGACCTCAAAGGGAAAAAATAGAAAGGAACACCTGCGGATCCAATCTCCAATCGCTGGAATCCCATAGGTGTCTGGAATTCCAATCGGCAATAGTATTGTGTAATCCCGGTAAATATTCCATTTGGATCGTAATATTCTTGTGCAGTGCAGGCAGTAAATCCAAAAATCCAGCGTCAAGTCCGCTAGAGCCTTGGATTGGGTACCTCCCAAATGATTGATGTACCATACTGCAGAAATATTGCCCATCCTGAGTCAGATACAGATGTTGATATGTTCCTTTGAAAAACTCTGAACATCACACGAGCCCACTAGAAGTTCTAGACGATTAATGTGAAGTCTGGCTTCCTCTTGTAGCTAATCCCTCGCAATGAGCCCACCAACCGTGCAAGCTGGCATCCGAATCTATGGTGAATTCCGGTTGAGGTCCTATGAGGGCCTTTCCGTTCCACGCTTCCAGATTCTTTACCCACAATTGCAACTTGTCGTTTCTGTATCCAACAAAATGAGATCCGCATATGAAGCTCCTTCGCGGAGATGAGCTATTTTCAAGCACTGAAGGGCCCAGTAATGGAACGGGGCAGGAAAAAATCGCCTGAATTGATGATGTTAATAGCCCCATGATTCCGGTGATGAAGCAAATGGAGATAAGAGGACGCGTGAGAGCAAGGGTCAGTTTGCGAATGGCACGAACCTTGGAGGTCAGAAGACTGAGGGTCTCTGAGATTGCGTCCACCAGGAACCCTAGAAACTCCATACTGGATTTCTCCTGGTTTATGAGTGAAGTGAAGATGGGACAATAGAGTCTGTCGATCCTGGGCAATGATCAGGAGATCGTCCAGGTAAATGATGAGTCTTACCCCCTGCGTGCGAAGCCAAGTCACCACCGGACGTAGTAGCTTGGTAAAGCACTATGGAGCTGACGATAGCCTGAACGGAAGACACGTAAAGCGCCACTTTCGTGTCTTCCAATAAAATTGCAGGAGGTTTTGTGAGTTGGTTCCCATAGGGATTGTGAGATATCCGTCCTGCAAATCTAGCTTCACCATCCAATCGCCCTGTAACAACAGGTCCCGTAGGAGATGAATCCCCTCCATTTTGAAGTGTCTGTAACGGACCAGGGCATTGAGAGACCTTAGATTGATTACTGATCGGAAACTGCCTCCTTTCTTTTGAACCAGGAATATGTTGCTGACATAACCTGGAGCATCGTCTCTGGCCAGTTCTATAGCCCCCTTTTCCCATATTACAGTCGATTCTTGGTCTATCAGCGCTCGGTCTTGTTGGGAAAATGCAATAGGGGTAGGGAGAACCGTCTGATGAGGGGATCCCACCAATTCTATCTCGTAACCATTCACGCAATTGAGGACCCATACGTCTGTCGTGAGATCCTCCCAAACATGGAAAAAATATCGGAGACGTCCTCCCACTGGAAGATGGAAAGAAGGGGTGGTTAGATTGGTACTCTATGTGCCTGTCCTGATCCCCTGGAACGCCAAGGTCTCGCCCTTGAAGGAAAGAAAGGTGAATACTGACGGAATTCCTGGGTGTCCTCCATCCTGGGTGGAATGGAGTTAGTGAAGGAGCCTCTGGAGGTTCGTGATGAACTGTAAACATTGCGGCCGGCCAGACGGCCCCTGAATCTGCCGGCTCTGGTGGAAACCCGGTTCTGAAATACCCATCTCATAGATGATTGGGCCTTATCCAAGGCGGTGAGGGCACCTACAAATTTCCAGAGTTCTTTGATGAAGGAGTCTCTAAATAAGAGACCCTGGGCATCTTCGCCTGCTTCCGTCAAAGCAAGGTTGACCAATTTAGGATCCACCTTGAAAAGTATGGCTTTGCACCTTTCAATGCAAAAGGAAGTATTGACATTTCCCACTATGCAAATAGACCGCTGGGTCCACCCTAAGAGGGTATCCGGGTTAATTGCTTCACCCGTCTCTTTGGCATGAGATGCTGGCTCAAATAATTTGGTCAAAGGACCAAACACATCTAGGTGTTTGTCCTGACAAGATTTAAGGGCAGATTCCAATCCCTTCCTGGGGTTCCATCCTGATTTGGCTAAATATTGGGCCATTTTAGGATCTACTGTAGGAGTCTCACAGACCTTATTGGGGACAATAGGTCTTGGACACTCAGCCCTGAGTTTGTTTCTGGCGGTCTTACTGAGAGGCAGCCTGACCCACTTTTCTACGTACTGGGCGATATGAACCACCGGAACCCATTCTGCCGATCTCGGGTGATGGAGGTCCTCCGGGTCGAAAAGAGATTCGCCATGGGGTCCAGAATTCCCTTTGAGGTCGGAGTGACATGAGCGACCCGTTCGTCCTCTTGGTTGGCGGAACCAGGTTCCGAGGAATGCTAAGGTTCCTCATCCAAATCCTCATGTGCTTCAGAGGACACGTCTGACCCTGGCCAAACCTCCTCTGTGGAGTCAATCTCAGAATCAGAATCCTCGGGGAGCACCTTGGCGCACTTCCACCGCCGTGCCCGTTCTGCCTGGCGCGGATAGGCTCTTTTGCGTGCTGGGGTCACGCCATCTAGGGCGGCATATACATCGCTAGTCTTATCAATTCTGGAGGTTGGAGGATTAATATGTTTTTGCTTGGTCAGCGCTTTCTTATGCGTTGCCTCAGCAGTTAAAGTTGATTATACTCTCCCTGCTGACAGGATTTGAGAGCCTTTGTAATGAAATGGGATAAGGTGGAGGTCATGGAGCCCGTGGCTGACAAAATGGCCTCTGACACCGATTTTTGGAAATATGAATGCTTTATTCATATTTTGCTGCTATTTTATTTCAGTAAAGAAAGAGTTAAAGCAATAGGAGCCTCCGTGTCATAAATGTAATTGACGTAACATAAAATATAATTGACACAAGGCCTCTTATGCAAGATGGAGTCACAAACTACATGTATAAAAGCGTCTACTTCCAAGCTAAGGATATGACATTTGCAGTATCTTATTACATGTGATAAAATGTGCATTTTCTTTAAGGAAAGTATCCAAAGTGTCATTTTATGCTGTCTATGTAGGTACATTAGATTCCCGCTGTCTTTGTGCCGTTTCAAATCCAATTGTACTTTCTGTGCAAACTGCATACTCCGTATATATCTGCAAATAATAAGGAATCAGTAATAAGTAATGTTCCAAGCATTTCTATGTTATGTTTAAATTGCTGTCATTTAACACCAGACTGAAGCGGTGTATATATACAGACTGCATACAAATAAATAGCAGAACTAAGGTTTAGATGAAAAAAAAACAATCAGCCCCGCACACAGTAGCTGTCCATACAAAGTGCATTGACAATATTGGCCTTTTAAATGCCTCCATACTACAGCAAGAAAAGAGAAAGGCTGAGTGCTGGTTCAAACTCAGCCATATGTGGCCCCAGGGCCATATTTTTAAATTCCTGTATTATAGATCAGTCTAAAATGTGATTTAGCAAATATAAGAATGGCTGGATTAAAAGGCCATGAATCCATTTCAACCAAATAATTACTTTAGAAGAGCTAAGGCAGCCGTGTTAGAGCTCTGAAGAAAAGAAATAACAGGTACAAGTGTTTGTAGTAATTGACTGTGATCCATCTGGTGCTGAGATCTGTTATAACAAATCACCATCAATACTGGATTGCATAGGTTATGGAGATTATCCCAACAGAATTCTGAGAAGACCTCCAATCCATCAGAGTTCAGTGCTAAAAACTCTCTATTCCATATACTGTAAATAATTGCCCATATTATATCTTGTTATGTCATTGGTACTGAAATTCTCCTTAGTATGGGATATAGCATATTAATGGAATTCTGTCAAAGGAATATGGGGGCAATGGGATTTATTAACCCCAGCAAGGGGATTTATAAACCACAGTGATTTATAACCGTGCATAAAGAACTCCTTTATCCTTATTCTATCAGATTAAATTAAATGAAGTTATATTTTTTTGGAAAATACTCAATTAACTCCTGTTAAAAAGTAACACAAAATTCCCGAATATTACAATACAACAAGTTAAATTTTATACAAATACAAAATGGTTCGTCGCTGGGAGTAGTCTTTGAACGGAGGTGTAGGCAGCAACACAAGCCGTGCCAGGAATCTCTCTTATCTGGCTTGAAGGTAGAACCTTTGGGATGGGTGTGGCGGTCGCGCCTAAGGGTGTGATGGCTGTAAGGGTCTTCCAATATAGGGGATAGAGATATGTAAAATGAAGAAAACATGAAAAATAGTGTAGTATGTCTTATGGAGCCAAGGTGAATAATACAGGAAACACACTATATAGAGCTAAATATAGCTCTATTGTAACAGCATGGGCAGTATAATCCCCGCCTGTGGATGTTCTTGTGGGTGTTGCTTCTTCTGATGATATCCTTAGGTCACAGGTTTTCAGGGTGGATATGCAGAGACATACAGGGCCGGTTCGACAATAGAGCCGAGTGGGGCAACTGCTCCAGGCGGCACTTTTGAAGCCCTTTTTTTTTTTTAAAGTCGAGAAGAGAGAGAGGGGCGCCGAGTGGTTTTATCTTACCAAGTTGTCAGTACCCGCTCGGCGCCCTTCACTCTCTCCTCTGCGAGCCCTCTGGCTCAGTCTCAGTGCTGGCTTGTAATGTTATAATGTTCCGGCTCTCAGCATTAAAGCTGGCACCAAAACCGAGCAGGGAGACTCACCGCAGGACTGCTGAAAGGTAAGTACAGGGGGGGAGAGGAAGGGTAGATAATGGGGGGGCGTCAGGGAGAGGAAGAGTAGATAATGGGGGGTGGCATTTTAAACTTCGCCCCAGGCAGCATTTTGTCTTGGGCCGGCCCTGGAGACATAAATGATATAAGACCTAGTGTACACTATGGTAATGGGATAGGCTTTAAAGAAATGAAAAAGTACTCACATTTGTGGGAGCAAATAAAGGTTGCTCAATCCAAGAAAATAGCTCGAGTGACATACAAATCAGAATAAAACGCAGGATAAAAGTCAGGATAAAAATGAAAATGGAGGTCCAAAAATAAGAATAATCCAAAGCTTTATTAAAAAATAAAAGCAAAAATGGATAAAACACGACATGTTTTGCCCCCAAAAATGCTTTTTCAAAGTTACATTTTATACTTGCATTTAGAGAGATTTATTTCTTTCATATTTCAAGATAGCATTATGCTAAGAAAATCAGGTTTAAAGAAGGGAAGATATGATGGTATTATCTACATATTTGTCTATAATGAGGTTAGAATGCCATGGACCACTCTATTCAACATTCAGTCTTTGCAGCCTCTTTAAATAATTTCAATGATGTCATCAAATAAAGAAATCATAGAAAAAAGCGGAATTGGATTTTTACTAAACATGGGGGCTGTTATCAGAGAGCAACCATTGACTAGATTTGCTCTTGGTAACTTGTTAAAGCTCCCTTTAACAATACATACTAAGCGCATGCAGAGCTGGGTGATGAAAACCACGCATTATGTGACCCTGCTACGGTCGAGGGGCAGTTAATCCAGGGTGCCACTCATCAGGGGAGTGCCGCACACAAGCAGGCTTTCCCTGGGCCAGTCCGAAATTGTTCACAAAGGACCTGGTCCCATTAATATATATTTTTTTCTTCTATCCAGGCCATGTGCAGGAAGTGTATTTTGGTATCCTTTCTGCTTACACATCCTGGTAAATCCATCTAAAAGTGAAGAGATATGCGTAGGTGAACAGGTAACACAGTGTGGAAAATGCCCTGGTGGAGTTGACTTCTAAAATGTCCAGGTCAGCTTGTTCATACACATTACAACTCACTTTCACTTAAATGAAGACTTAGGTAATCTTTAAAAGCTTTAATGTAATGAGGGTGAGGAACATAATTTACATCAGAAACTAAATAATCATGAATGCAGCACTTCAACACACCATATATAAAACAAATTGGTCATTCACCAGATGCCCCATTGTAGAGGAGCTGCCTCTGTGTCTGTATCTGACACACATGAAAATCCAAAAATACTAAAGAGGAGGGAGAACTTTAAAACTAATGGAATGAAATATCCAGACTTATTAAACATATTAAATGTATCAGAAAGGCAGTTAGCGAGACACTAAAACGTTTGCCTCAGTAGTTTAATGCAAATGAGAAATTAATCATAGGGCTCTCTATTTTATGCGGTTTGAAAGTTCTCCCTCTGTTACTGTTTTTTTTTTCACGTGATAATGTGATCTTTAGTTTAATATTAAACCTAACTACATATTAAGCTCGTTTTTCAGAAGTTAATGTTTAGAAAAGGCAGGAAAAGAAAAATAATAAAAAACATGGTGCTCATATTTTTAAAAATATTTTAAATGAAACTGATTGAAACTTACGCTATGACACATTATGCTATTATAATAAAGATTTAGCAAGCAATTTGCCTTTAAATGATATGCCCTGTATGTTCTGATTTCATTTGATGGATTTCTATAGGAGGGTTATTGCTAGACTTGGGCGCCAGCCAACTCTTCGTGTTCGTCTTTGCGGGGGAAAAAAATCTCCATATTCCACAAAAATTCGCCTGTTTTCCTGTGTTTGGTTCAGGCGAATATTCGTGTACATTCTTCGTGTTAGTTTTTTTCTTAGTTTTTTGTAGAAGGGGTTAATACGAGGTTAACGCAGTAGATTTTAAAGGTCCCTACTAGCAACTCTATTGGTCTCCAGCAGGGGCCTCCTCTGCCAAAAACCAATAGGGTCGCTCGTACAGACTTTTAAAATCCTGGCGCCACAACGTTTGTATAGACCTTTAACTCTTGCAGTGGGGAGAACCCAGGCCAAGTTCCTCCGTCAGGAGTTAAAGGGCCTGTGCAGGCAACTCTATTGGTCGCCTGCAGGGGCCTCCTCTGGCATCAACCAATTGGTGACCAAAGTTATCTTTTCCGGTGTATTTCTGTCTTAGAGAACACAAAATTACTATTGGGCAGTTGATGTTACGGTTTTGGTGGTATGCATCCTCAAAAACAAAAAAAATATGGAAAGTTTCATAATCTAGTGTGTTTTGACCACTGTAAAATAGTTTTCCTGAACAAGTTTGAGCAGTTCTTGTAATCAGCTGTTTGGGAAACCCGTAATTCAGACAACCTGGTCATTGCTGTTGGGAATTTGAAGCTTCTGAAAATCTTGAAAAACACATGATCATCATTAGCCTGCATCTATTTGCTTGTGTTGTAGAACAATTTGATCTCATTCATTAACACATAACTCATTGGTAGGTTTTGGTCCTCCTTAGGGTTTTCTTGTAACTTCTGTGAAGGTATATGTACTCATATTTCTATATTTTTAGTAATTAGATCTTCTTTGCTTCTTACGTTTACATTATAAAAAATAATTTATGTAAAGCAGTATACAAACATTTTGAGTGGGGTAGAGTACCAATCAATACATTACAAAAGGTGGTCCTTACAGTCTACAGTTTTAGTAAATTATAATTTGTAAATTGTTGAAGAATTATGAATGGTATATTCCAACATATGAAACTAATATTTTCTAGCTGTATATAGTCCTAGGCATTGATTAAATGTATAGGAATAAAATATTTCAAAGTGTAATTTCCATGGGTGTAGTCAATCCCAGGGGTTTTCGGTAACTTAAGTCTCGGAGCAATTTTGCCATTTTTGTGGTATGTCGGTTCAGCGATTATTCTCCTTTCCTGTGAATAGTGTACCCAAATAAACTGTATATTGTTTTTTCAAGGAGAGATAGAACTTTCTTTTGATACCATAGTTGGAGAATTAGCTAAAATTTAGGATGAGAAATTTAGTAAAAACTAGCATAAATTTCCCCTCTGAATCGTAACAAAATTAGTGATGGAAAATCCCCTTCAAGTTTATCAATTCAGGCTTTCAGAAATACCTAATTGATATAGATTTTCCATACTTTCCAAGCACTTATATGGGAAACATACTATAAGGTGTACATTATTCGTATAATTCTATGCTTATGGCTATAATGGGTTGGGGCTCCTGAACGGGGGGGGGGCAGAGAGGGTTATACTGATTAGATGTTGAGGGCAATGGGATGAAGGGTTTTTTTTCTTTTTTTAATATTTTATCTTTTATATATTTTATTTTTTTTGTGTATGTATATATATATTATAATATATATATTTTTTTATTTATTCTTTTTAAATGGTTAGAGGTTCTCTTAGGGACCTCTTGAACATGTTATTAATCCCAGTGATGTCACAATGACATCACTTAGCTCACTTTATTGTTTTTTTAATTATTATTTATTGTATTATTTTAGTGATTTATTTATTTTTTAAATCATTAATAATTTTTTTCTTCGGTTTTTGTGTCTGTGCCTCATCAGAGTGATCGGATATCCCAACAGGGTCTGGACAGACCCTGCAGGGGATATTCTGTCCTCTGATGACCTTCCGGGTGACGTTGCGCATTTGGTGTTTAAAAATGTAACAGTTTTCCAGCATTCGTGCTGGAAGCTGTTAGATGAGATGGGACAGCAGAAAGCCAGCGATGCTGGCTTCTGCTGTCAGGGGGGGTCCAGTCAAATGACAGCCTGGTCTCCCCAGTAGCAGCAGGAATGTATGCACTTGGGTGTATACTGTAGGTGCTAGTTTACAAAATGGCTTATATGGATGTATGTGATTTTTTCCCCTGCTATGGTAGTACCAAGTCTAGCACTAGTATCATACATTAGGCCATATTGTTCCCAAGGTTTTATAGTAATATATTTTATACATTCATATCTGCAGAAGATTAACCTTTTTTAGATTTAGTTTCCACGTTTGTTACTAGTGGCTCTTGTTATGCATCAAGACTGCATTCCATTTTCTTATCCAGTTTTTCCATTTTTCTTAATTTTAAAATAATAGTTTTACCTTATATTTTGTAACATAATTCCATTTAATACCTATGAACCATCAGTTTCCATGGAAAGATTTCAGGTGACTAATGGCTGTGCCTTTTAAGAGCAACTGTGCTTATGTTTGTGAAATTCACATGTGCAGACCAGCGTTTTTTTTGTTTGCTCACATTTAAAATGTACACTTACAGTATTTTCCCCATAATGAGACAACCACCAGTTTCCACTGCTTAACTCTGTAAGGCTTGATGCTTATTTTTTTGTATCAGTAGTTAAGTTACATGATAAATGTTTAACTTATGGAGTATCTAAGCAAACATGCATTATTGATCATTTCAGCAATGGTACATTGTCAAGTGTGTTTTAGAATTATTTCTAATATCTGGATTAACATAGTCAGTAGGTACCAGTATCACAAAACCTGACTTGATCATGTCAAATTCTCTGGTATGCTAACCAAAAAAAAATCCTCATAAGATTTAATTTAAAAAAATACAAAATAACTTTTTCAAAAGCTTCATTAGTTTTTCTGGCAACAACTTGTACTTATTAATTAAGTGCTATGAATGAAGCAGAATATTACATGATTAAAGAATTATTTTTGAGAAGAATAATTGAAGAATAATGGTTTGTCTAATGCTGTATTTCGTTTCAAACATGTTAAGTTCAGCAGAATAGGCGAATTGCACCTTTAAAATTGCCAATTGACCTTCAAAACTTCTGTGGCTCTACTAAGACAAGTCATTGGAGGTTGTGGTTGATTTTGTTGCTGCCTTTGTTATTTCGCACGCACCTTCCCTTTAGAATGCCCTGACTGTATCGGTGGAGGCAGATAACAGCTAATAGGGGAAAAAATCTGTGTTGAGAGTTTGACTCCCATGTTTCTCACATCCCCCATAAATGAGACAGGTGGACATTGGCTGGAACACCCCTTTAATGCATGTTGTGTAACCAAACTGTGGGTTGTAGCATAGATAGCTTTTAACAAAGTAAACAGTAACACAACTAGGGTCCTGTCACTGGTACCTTTGCTAGATTTGTTATGCTATTGAATAGAAAGGGTTCTAGAAGGTATCAAGTCATAAAAGTCTTGTTAAATTGTACAAATGAGATCTAAGGAATTATTTATCAAAAACATTCAGCTGCAAAAAAAAAAAAGTGCAAACACAAAACACCATTCATCAGTAACAGCAGCTGTGAGAGTTAGATAAGTGAGCACCATTGTTTAAACGTTACTCTGCTCCTCGGCTATTGTGGTGTACTTGAGTTGTGGATTTCTGGCCAAGGAGTGTAATGCAGTGTCTATCTTTCAAAGGGTGATTTACACCATTAGCGCTGTACTTAAATAGCATATATTTCCATCAACCTGTGATCCAAAATCAATATTTGCTATGAATTAAAGCAAGTGAATAACACACACATTAAATCTACTTCCCCTGCAGTGTCTGTTGGATAAAATATTATTTTGCTTAGTGGCACACATGTGCTTATTGTTTAGAATGACTACATTCGTGGAAAATGTATTCTGGGTAGTTAAAGGGACACTTCATCATATTCACTTTCATGCATTTAATAGCTGAGAGGTCCTTTTAAATATATGTGGTGTTTCTTGCCACTGACTGGCGGCTTCAGAGTTGTTATACCATGGAGCAAGCAGAGTGCTGCAGCTTCGACCTAAGGTAAATACTATTATTATTATTTATACATTTTAAGGAATGCATACTAGAGTACTCACAAAGTCCTATAATATGGATATGGTTTTACAAAATCAAATTGTTAAATATGGTTAAAATCACATATTCACATATTCTTGTTTAACTGGATGAAAAAGTGCGAAATGTAATTGCAGAACTCTAAGTAAATGATAAGTTAAAATTCCTTGAATACCCTTTGCATGTTAAAATAGATAGTGACTATGACTTCACCGGGTAATCCTATTGGTTGACCTCCATAACCTATCCAGGCTGTATCGCTTTAGCAAGTCTTTCAGTGGGCCAGATCTTTGATTTCATATTTACAGCAAAAACAGTATATCAAGGATATAAGCTAATTTATTTTATCTCGCTTTCACTGAGAGGAACTGAAGCATGTCTAAGTAAGAGCACTTAAAATCCTTGGCATTAAAAACAAAACAAAACACATTGGTATGGGTCACAGATAAGATGGTACCTCAGCGGTGCTTCATTTTCTCCTTATTGCAAATGTCCGTACACTACAGCTACAATTTTAAGCAACTAATCTGCCAAGATAATGAAAGAGGAGGGGAGAAGCAGGTGTCAGATCAACATTTTTGGTAGCCAAATAATTTAAGCTTTGGTCTTGCATGTTTTTTGTTTTGATGTTTGTGTTGTAGTAATAAAGAGATGCCTATATATGTTTATATGTTTATATGTAATACAAAAATATGTTTACTACACAGTACTTAGATTGTAAAAGTCTGTCTGCTGATTGCAGTAGGTCTACAATGGGGTAATTACCTTTATAATGTGTTTGTCAGTTGAAATTATTATAGGAACAATATACGGTACTGTATATCATGCAGTGCATGGACCTCCAAGGGAATCCCCTTTACACTTAACAGTCATAATGGTTGGTTTAGGTTCTTTTCTTTTGTTATGCTTATCATATTGGTGCCATTGTAGTTCTCACCACAGTTTCTACACTCATGTCATGAGTTTTATGTGGTACATTTTGTGGATTGAAATTGCCAAGAAAAATTGCCTTTCTTGTAGATCTTTTAGTAAGGTACCTACAGCAGTCCAATAGCTTTTAACAGAATCCCCTACTTGTACATTACAGAATCACACACACGTCATTTTTTTAGGTCTATGAGGACTTGTGACATAAGTTGCTCTATTAGCCCAACTGTCTCCTAGCACTTAACACACTGTAATCTAAAGTAAAAAGATGGTCAGAATACTTATAAGTCACATTAGGCAAGTGCAAAATACTTTAGTGGATAATCCAGCCATAACACCACCTCTGGCTGAATAGTATCAATATCTGCCCTGTCTGTGCTACTGTATCTGGCAGATGGACATTCATTGAATCACTTAGTGCAAAGTTATATATATATAAAAAAAAAGTGTGCCCCCCACACACTCATCACAGTGCCGAGTGTCCCAGTGGATCCATGTTAGGGGACACTATAACACCTCAGGCTCTCTGACACCATCCCCAGCCTTAAGGCCAGACAACAAGCTTTCCCTCTTTCACAGGTACTCACTTGATCTTAGCCAAAAGGCTGATAAGTGTCCCTTTATACTGTATGTGCATTATACAGAAACAATTGCAGTCCTTCTTGTATTCCCTTTATTAAATATAGTTAGGTTGGTGAGACAATAAGAGGCTATGTATAATAAGTTATTGATGTGGAAGATTTAGCAACTGATGCAGTTATACTGCCCATTGATGCTGTTGATAAATCCCCTTTGCAAACATTGCAACAGAATCATTTTTCATAACAAAATATGTAATAAAAATAAATACATTCCTAAAATGTTCCAAGCTTTCACATTAACTCATCATCAAACTCACAATTTAATGAAAGAGCCCTGGGTTAAAATGGCTGCTTCAAGTAAAAAAGAAAAACCAGAAAACTCATCATTACAGTTATTAAGGTCAAGCCTTCCTATTGGCTTATTGTAACAATACTGTAGGAGAGGATCCTGTAAAGCTGAGTAGATGAGGTCACAGAAAAATATAAACCGGCAGAGGCTGAAGACAGGACATCTCAAAAACATGGAGGACGAGACATGGTCAGGGAAGCCTGGTCAGAACCAGAAGGACAATGCCAACTCCAAATCAGAATCCAGGAGCTAATTCAGAACAAGTCGGGTCACATCGGGTTAAATCACATCAAACTCAAGCTGGAGGAAAACATAGTCTACAAAAACCAAGGGTACTAAAAGAATGAAGGTAATTGGGGTCAATGAGCAGATGCGATCACGTGAAACTGTGTTCCCAACTAGAGGCGCACAAGGACTGCGGTCTGCGAGGTAGTGGGTTTGGTGCTGGTGCCCTCTACCTCCGTAGAATTTGTAGCACTCAGGGGAGTTCTCTTGAGCAAGTCCCTCTGTAGTAGTCATTGGAGGGCAGTGGGACACGAGCAGGGTGGGATACATGAGTGGAACTCTGTAAGTAAGGAAATCTCACCAAAGGAAGGAGCTCATAGCAGCTGTCCTGCTTGTTTTGTTACAAAAGCCCATAAATACTGCTCCAGATTTTGATTAGCACATTCCGCAGCTCCATTGGCTTGCAGGTGGTAAGCAGTGGAAAAGGACCCCCATCTGTTTGCAAAATATCCTCCAGAACCATCAAACAAATCGGACACCCCGGTCAGAGACAATCTCTTGGAGAAGGCCATGAATGCGGACAATCTCCTTCATAACTATGTTGGCCAATTCTTTAGCAGAAGGTAATTTGTGAATGGCATAAAATTATCCATCTGGGAAAAACGATCAGTGGCAGTTAAGATGGTGGTATATAGGTCTGATGGAGGAATGTCTACAATAACCTCCATTGCTATGTGAGGATGACTGGGGATAGGAAGTGTCAATATTTGCCCTGGTGGGATCCTAGGGGCTTTGGTAGTTGCACAGACACGACACGCTTTGATGAAATCTTTAATGTCCCTCCTCCTAGATGGCCACCACAACCGTTGCCCAACAGAAAACAAGGTTTGGCTCATCCTGTGATGTCCCACAACTTTGGAGGAATGATGTAAGGTGAATATTTGGAGGCAGAAATAGTTTTGTGGCAGCAATGCCAGTTGGAGTAGATACTTCAGCTTCTTTGACGTGCCAGGGAAGTGGAGAAGAGATGCTGGTAGTAACAGCAAAAATAAACATTTCTAGGCTGTATGGGTTCCGGATTTTGATTTTCTTCAATCGCCCCAATATTCTTGGTTCCCGTAGCAGCAAGAAATTATATAGTTGAACTGGGTTAAAAAGAGGGCCTATTGAGCTTAGCGGGAGTTAAGTCTCTTGATGTCCTGAAGATTTTTGTAGTCAGTAGGTATGGTAACAGGTTCTTGTTTGCCAATGTCACAATTTCCTTCAGCTGGTAATTTTTTTTAGAAAAGAAGCTATGTGGATGTAGTGGTTTATCATAGGACTTCCGTTGAGATAACACAGCCCCTGCTCCAACCTCGGAAGCATTGTCTGAGAAAAATCTTTGTGGATCAAAACTAGGGTGGAAGCAAACAGTGATTTGAGTCTGTCAAAGGCTTTGATGGCTTTTGGAGACCAATGCTGACAGTCAACACCCTTTTTGGTGAGGGAAATCAAAGAACCAACAAAGGATCATCAAACAACAAGGGAGCAACTGGAGTATTACAAAAAATCCAACAGACTTGACCGCATACTCATAATGACTGAAATGGGTGTTAAATACTGTCTTTTTACTCACTAAAATTCTGGTCAATAAAATTCCTTGCAACCCTAGAGTCAACTAAGGCCTGAGAGGAGATAATTTGTTCCTGAGTGATAATAGAAATGTGGTGGGATTGGGTACAAGGGAAGACAGCAGACGAACTTAGAGTATGCCCCCAATTCTATCTAGGCTTTGTAGTTTCTCGGCTTGTTAGGACAAGTACTGACAAAATGTCCCCTTTTGCCACCGTATAAACCGAGTCCTTCTCTGTGGGATGATACTTGTCCTCCTCAGACAATCTAGTAGTACCCGTTGGCACGGGCTCTTCTGGAGGTGATGAAGATGGTATAAAAGGAGTAAAGCAGAGAGTCACCAGAACAGCAGGCCTCCTTTGACAGTCTTGATGTGTTTGGTGCTCCCAAAGACATTTTTTGGCCAAACTCTCCGATCCATAGGTGACCATCGGTACTGTAATAATACTATAGAAGAGGATCCTGTAAAGCTGAGTAGGCCTGGCCCCATAAGAATATAAACTGGGATACGCTGGAGACAAGAGATTCAAAAACATAGAGGAGGCGACATGGTTGGGCAAGCTGGGTCGGAACCTGAAGGATGATGTCTAGGCCAAATCAGAATCCAGGAGCTATGCTGGGTCACAGCTCACCTGTGTGGGCGGGTACAACATAGCAGAGTAAACTGGGGAGGGGTAATGACTTTGTAAAACAGATCATCACATTCTCATATAGAACATATATACTGAAATCTGGCAGTCGTGCATGTTGGTAACTCTACTTGCTCTGGAGCCAACTCACTCTAACACAATTCACTAACACACCATACGCTACAAAGATGCTCACTCGAACAGCATAGACTAACAGCTAATACACACTAATACACACACACTTATTCTCTCTTTTCACTTGTCCCAGGCACCACTAACTCTAAGCAAATACCTGACACACACTAATGCTACCACCATACACTAACACCCTCCACACACTCTACCACTATTTACTCATGCTAACACTAACATACACACTTTAACACCATATGCTACACATACTCACCACACACTAACATACACCATACAGCAATACGCAAACACATGCTAAAAGCATATACTCACAAACACATGCTAACGCCATACAGTACTCACACAGCTCTCCATCTCCCCTTACTACTATCACTCTAACATCTTTCCATCTCTCTCTCTGTAACCCTCACAGCTATCCCTTTTTACAGGTCTTCCTCTCTCTCCCTATATCATCTCTGCTTCCCCTCCCTCTTCCTCTTACCTCCTGCATGACCTTCATCTTATTACACTCTCTGTTCAAGCTTCCGCGCTTCTTCTGCAGGGTCACATAACGTACGTTACATGACCCTGGTGGGTGTCTTAGTTACTGGGAGCGGTGCGAGTGTGGACCCCGGATTCGATCAGCATATCCGCTCCCCATGATTCGGGCACCCCAAGGATGTGAATATATTCCTAGTCTGCATGAAGCATAGTTAAAATTCTATAGAAATCAATATGTAATACATTTATCCGTGTTATATGTATCAAATAGAAATTTTAATATCACATTAAAATGATAACGGAAGATATAGTCAAATTAACTTGAATTTAAATTTAGTCTTACAACCAGCTTATGTCAAACAGGTTAAACATATTAAATAATTCTGAGAGGAAGAAAGCAGGACCAGTAGGAAACTCATGTTATTGAAGCCGTTTGCTGTAAGGCCAGGTCACCTTCCACCAATGCATCATGAAGGCTCTGTTGCTTCTGTGATGTATTAGCGCCATGCATCATCAAAGAAGCTCTGCGTTCTTGATGCATTGCTCGCCAGTATGGTGTCAGCAAGAAAACTTCCAGGACCTTCATCTATTATGTGGAAACTACAAACCCTATAAAAAGTTGCGACAAGTTGCTATTTATTTATTTTTTTATTCTTATGAAGGACAAGCTCCACAATTAGTTTGGCCTTCAAAAATTCTTCATTTAGAAAACACTTGCATTGTGAGCCCAGAATGCCCTGGACCTCTTAAGAATAACTCCCAAATGTCCAGTTTTCTGTAGAAGAGTCAAAATTTTCAGGCACTATCCTGCCAAATTGCTCACTGACATGCTTTTGCAAGGAGTTGTGATTATGGGTAACCAGATGATCTCCCCACATGCTGCTAGGTCACATCATATGCCAAAGTTCTGTTTCAACTGATCATAGAAACAGAGAATTTGACATCTAGTCCGTAGCGATGTTACATCAGTTGGATGATGTAAAGTCACATACAATAACAAACTGGTACACAAGGAGAAAGAGGTCTCTGCTCTTGCGACGTTACAATCTAGTCGGTGGTTGAGGGGGAAGTGAAACAATAGGAGGGGACTGCTTGGATGGGGATGAGTCGATCGGGTCTGGATGATCGGTTGAGGTTGTTGATCGTTCAGATGACTTGATTATGATGGCTCAGAGCGTTGGGAAGATAGGTGTTGGTTTCAGGTGAACCGGACTGTATATCACTTGAGAAGCAGGGCCTGTTGGAGAGATCATTTAACTGGCCTAAAATAAAGAGCCTGCCTCTTTTTCCAAGCTCCCCCGTGAAGAACACCAAAACAATGCCCATTAGAGATTAAAGGAATGATTTGGTTAATTAAAGGAAAAATAGTCTTCGGTGACAAAAGTATTTGTGAGAATGATTTAAGTAATAGTAAAATGGAGTAATAGATGCATACAATGCTTGATGTACCCTGTCCAGACATTGCAGACAGAGCTAAAATAGCCAGAATTTAGGTAACTGCTAAAGAAAATAATGAAACTAAAAATAATGATATATGAGTCTGACACATTTCATTAAAATGTAATCATTATTTCTAAGCCTTAGATTACATGTTTAAATAGTTTCAACAACATACCAAGAGTGTTAAAAGGATGCTTGCCTCCATGTGTCTATTCAGTGTATTTTTTGTCCTACAGTACAAGGAGTCTCAGCTGGAATTTTATTTTGTGCTACATGTATATTCATCATAAACACCTCTGTGATATTACTCCATGAATACTACATTGTAACATGATCACTTGGGAGGAACTAGAGTCAAAAAGACAATGTCAGACATTCTATGCAGTTTCTAGCACTCCCCAAGTCACAGGTTGCCAAGCAGCTGTGTGGAATCCAGACATGCAATATTAGTAACACATTCATGAGAGTAGAACTAGAACAAACTATATACTCGGCTAATGGGAAACTGTTGTTTAATGCTTGTTATGTAGAAAGTGCTGTATGTACAGCCAAGCCAGTTTTTAGGTGCTCCAGCCACACCCATTTCTAAAAGGTGTATCAAATCAAGCTCTCTATAGAAAAAAATTGGCAGTAAAATGGTTCACAATGAAGAGTGACTTTAAACATGGCACTGTCATGGGATGCCACCTTTGCCTCAAGTCAGTTTGTGAAGTTTCTGCCCTGCTAGAACTGCCGCAGTGAACTATTATTGCTATTAGTGTGAAGCAGAAGTGTCTAGGAGTAACAACATCCCAGCCATAAAGAAGTAGACCATGCACACTCACAGATCAGGGCCACTGTGCAAATTTAAAAATTTGTTTCCAGTCCATGCCTTTGGATTGTGGTGTATGCAGCTCTACGATTATGCGGTGTTTGGTTCCTGTGTTCAGTTTGCATCCAACCTGTTGTGACCTGGCTTGCTCTTTGCTTTCTGATTTGGTCTGCTGTTGTGATCTTCTGGTGCTGACTGGCTTGCTCCACTATGTCTTCTTGTGCCCTGCTATAGAGCTTCCTGTCGTGTGCCCTGCCAGATGGCTTCCAGCAATGTGCCCTGTCTATGGCCACAGCCTCCTGCCTATAGACTTTCCAAACTGGATCCTGGTGAGGATACATTGTGACATGGCTTGTTCCAACTTTGCTCTTTGGACTGTTTGTGATCTTCTGGTACCCATCCGGCTTGCTCTACTATGTCGCTGTGTGCCTTATGGCTTCCTGCCATGTGCCCTGGCAAAGGGCTCTCCAGCCACAGCTTCCGGGCGGTGGGCTGCTTGGCCAAAGAGAGCAGCCCCCGCTAGTACGGTGTCCTGTCTATAGACTTTCCAAACCATGGATCCTGTTTGAGATTCTGTGTCCCTATCCTGCCAAGGTGTCAGGTGTTAAGGTGTTTATCTGATGCCTGTATGCTGTTTGAGTAAACCAGTCCTGTTGTGTTCACCAGTCCAGCTTCCACTTTCCAATACAGACTTTATTCTGTATATCCAGCCTACAATGTGTTTCTCTTAGCCTGTCTGTACCTTCCTGACAAATATCATTCATCATGGGGTACAGCTAGAGTCCCTGGTTTGCTGTTATTTGAGCTGCTCCTTGACTCCCTTGTCTAGGTGGTGACACATAGTGTATAATTCAATGTGCATTATACATAGATCATATTTTCTCAGTTTTTTCTTGTTTACCCTTTGTTGAAAAAACACTTTTGTGTGTGGCACATTTCACTGTGATTTCTGGGAATTTATACAGAGTAAATGTCACCTTAGCTTTGTACACGGTTTTGATTAAGGTTCTGTGAGACACGGAACAGGGTTCCAAAGCCTGGCACACACACACAGATCTCCTGTACTTTATTCTCTATGTGTAGTTCGGAGTAAGCAAAGCCCATCAAGGACAAAAAAAAAGCACAAAACTATTTGAAATACTAAACAGAAGCTTTTCCTCTCCCACTCACCTCCCAGTATATAAAGAAATCAATAGCAGCTTCACTATTCCTAAAGAGCAGCATTTGGCAGTTTGGAAGGAAATCTACTCAGGCACCCGAGTGGATGTGGGGTAAGACAGAAAGCTGCATTTTTCTCCTTTGTGCTGCACTATGATTGGTTAGTTGCTCAGTAGCTGGTATATTCACCGCCTAGGCGCACAGGAGGGTGCATATCATTGATCGCGTGGGGAGGTCTTCAACTCTTTTTCTGTGATTTTAACCATTTCTCACTTCATGAATGAAGAAATATAAAGTGTAGGAAAGTACATATTTTCTTCAGGAAATAGAAACACAGAAAATGTAAATATACTATATAGTCAAGATAAAGAGATAAGTGAAAAAACAGGAGATGGGCAGAAAAGGTGTGATTTTCCACATACCAAACATAACATATGGATTATTTAGAATTTTTCCTGCTAGTTGGTAAAGGTTAGTCATATTTTTCCAGGTATATATAGAACACTATATTATTCATTGCAACCAGCAGCATCACTAACTGATTTATGAACTGTAAGGACAGTTCACTAAAATAAATAAGTTTAGGAGAACACACTGCCCCCATGATGTAATTTGCTCCTCTCTGTGTCCCCTGGAGCTGTGTTTCTCAACCCCTTTGCAACTGAGCACCACAAGTACCATATTTTGTTACCACAGTAAGGCTCTGAGGGCTGAAGGCAAAAGTCTTTTAGGAAAAGCCCAGAGCATGGAAGACTTATACAAGCTGATTTGTTAAAAATACGAAAAAAAACAAGATGTCAGAAGAAGAGAACTGTGCTGAAGGTAGGACTAGCGAGAATTGCCTTTCAAGGATACTGTTGCTCAGTGGTATCAGGATATTTACACAGCAATGACAGTTCACGTCTAGAAGGTAATCTTTGGGCTTCAAAAAATAAGAAGCGCTGAGGAGCTTAAAATCCCATCAGGGAGAATTTCTGTAGATACATTTAGTAGCACTAGTGACACCACTGTATCTTGACATCATACTCTTCTTGGTGATCATTCGTCCTATGTAAAAAAAAAAACAAGTAGTTTTGGCAAATACATTTTTGTAATTAGAAAGGCCTACCCAAAAATTGTCATTAATAAATGTAATGCTACTCACAGACTTAACAGTTCTTAAACACACTGCTTGCTATGATGCGTCAGGTAGTATGAAGTTGTTTCATAGCCTTTTACTTAATTTATTCATTTTTTTTAATGCCATTTGAGGCGAGCTGTATGAAAAAAATATTTAGTTCCTTTGTTTCTTGCTTTTGCTAATGGCTTACCTGCAACAAGAGGTATCAGTAGACACCTCCCTAAAGACAATCGTAACAGAAAAGCACCAGCGAACAGAAATATTGGATGAAAACCTTTGGGGAGGGGGGGCTCCGGGCTAAAACATAAAGCAGATTTGAAAGTGACATCTGTATTTCCATTCTCAGATTCTGTGGGTATCTTGCGAAGTAATTCCAGAGCCTTTTTTATTTTTTTGCAATCTCACTGTTTTGTTTTTTCCCCCTTTTTCTGTCAAAAAGAGAGATGCCTGTTTAATATGCAATGAAGCCGTCTGTCCCTTGCACTGGAAGATTTCATTGAAGTGAATGGAGCGAGAGGAAGAGAGTTTCACACTGTATTCAGAGAGAGGAAGCAGGAGGCCTCAGCTCATTAAACTATGTAATTATAATTAAGTGTAGAACTTGCTCACTGTGGTTTAGCGTGGAACAAGCCGCAGAATTTTTGGAGGGTGAAGGGAGTGAAAACATGTTACTAAAGAACCATTCAGAAAGTGTTTACTGATTTGTGGACATTATGCAGTGCTGCCAGACAAAAGTATGTAATGTGGTATGATGTTGCATGATGCCTGCGCTGTTACATATTTTAAGTGAACCTACACTACAAAGCTTGGGCTTCAAAAAACATTTTTTGTAAGAATTATGAAAAAAATGATGTCATTAGGGTAATGCTCATCCCTTCATGGACCCAAGCCTCGGAGAAGGGGATCTTTACCCAATTACTTTCTCCCACAGTAATTTTACTTTTCTCAGTCAAAGAAAACTGTTTATTTTTTCCATGGAAACTGTTGAAAGCAGTCTGTATATTATATATATAATTTAGTTTGGAAAAAACAAACTGTATACAGCTAATGCAAATGACTGATAAAAACTCAAAACATATTAACTTCTTGATTTTGGAAACACTTCATCTGTCTGGGATTTTCGTCCATCATTTGCATACAAGCACTAGGGACTGGCTGTTGTAGGTCTGCCACTGTGACCGACAGTGCTCGCTTTCTCGAATGGGTGTACTCATCAGCTGACATTAAGCATCAGCGTTCTCATCATTTGTCCTCAAAGAGTTAAGGTACACAGGCTCAATAAAATATACTTTATTCAATAGTAAGTAAACAAAGGTAGAGAAGAGTAGCACTTGTTTCTTGCACTGCTCTGATTTAAAGATTTGGACCACTTTTTGTTTTGCTTGTATTTGCACAAATATCTAACGTGGTGGAGAGATCCCCAACTAAAACCAGGGAGAAAGAGAGGGACACGGAAAACAGAAGCAATCTATATGCAAAATGCAATAGATTCCACCCTGCAAAACAAACAGTTTTCATAATACTATGTACTATTTTCCCCAGTTACTCAAAGAATAGGAAATCAAAGGTACATTTATGTAAATACAACTCTATGTGGTCTGGTTGTTTTATAAAAAAAATTCTATTACTCTACTGGAAAGCCTTAAGATCAAATTACAAAGTAAATAATAGTTTTTGAGGACTGATCTAATTAAGAGATTTGTAAGCATTGTTCATTGAAGCTATTTTTAACTCCAGTGATGTACTGCAGTTTTACGTCTGTTTTATTTTAAGCCAAATTTTCGCCTGGCTGTCATATTACTGTATTCTGTCCTACAAAATAGCTGAAAGCTCCTCTGAAGAAGCTTAGGCCTGCAGGATACCCCACTGTTTTGCCTTGCAGAGTGAGATTCTGAGTGTTCGCCTGCTCTTCCTTCTTTCCATTGGAATGGCTAAACATAGACTGCATAATATAGCCTCAAAGCCCATTTCTAGTTTCAGGAGGCAAGAGCATGGAAATGAAAGAGGCATTTTCACTGATGCTTCCGCCAACAATACTGCTTGTTTTGTTTGTATGCGTTTCTTTGTCGCTTCTGTGAATACAGCAAAACTAAAAGATACAGATCACCTTTTTTGTCATCTACACAGTAAGCAACTTTGGATGTAGGTGTTACTGTCATCTGTTCAGTTAATTTCAAAATTTGAATATTATGTTAGGAAAAAAAGAAAAAGCCTGAATATAAGACTACCCTATAGGAAAAAAGTTATGCCACTCTGCCCCCCTGATATGCCACTCTGCCCCCCCAGACTTACCAATGCATCCCCAGTCTTGCTACAGACTCCCTGGTGTCTAGTAGGGGCTGCTGCCCGGTACTGCCGACGGCGCTCCTTCATAAAAGCCCCAGCGGAAGTGCTGGGCTGCAGTGGAGGTTCTCTGCGTGCATCGCGCAGATGTCCACTGGCTGCCAAGGAGGAGGATCTAGGTCCCCTGCAGCGCTGCGGGGGATCTTGATCTTAGTCTTATAGTCAGACCACTATTTGAGGGTGGATTATAAGACGAGGGGTATTTTTCAGAGCATTTGCATCTGAAAAAAACTTGTCTTACATTCAACCAAATGTGGTACTAAATCAGAGAATACCAAGGGACAATTGCCACCCAGACCCCTTCCACTATCTTTAATTACTGAGAAGATCACTTGTTCTTTCACATAAAGGCTTCTTAGTCAGTGGCCTATTGGGCGATGAGGCACATCATTAAAAGGGAGTCCAAAGCCGGCCCATTTACACTGTGGAGGACAGTGCTTAACCACCGCTCTTTCCAATATGTAATTTATAATATGTAAAGTTGTTTTTTGACTGCTTTAAAATCCACCATTACATTGTGTTGTGTTATATAACACATTTATTGGAGATGGTGAACATGTCTATTAAAAAGGTGTTGTAAAGCATTTTGATAAATGTACAATTTTTTTTTGCATATGATATATATAATTTTGTGGAACTCGACTCGACTGTGGAACATCCCCTAACTCACTCCAATGCACAGGAAAAAATAAAAGTTAGTTACTGCGGTCCTACCTTCAGGCAGTCATTAAGCATGTGTTGTGTGCTACATTATGTCACAATAGTTAATTTCTATCCTCTATACTTAATTAAAATGTTATATATATATGTTGATATACCAGATCATGATTTGATGATATCAAAGTAAATGAGTAGCCGTACCTACTCCTACTTTCAGTATAATATAGGATAGTGCATAAGCATGAGTAAGTGCAGCCATTATATCTGTTTGTAACCAGATTAAAAAATAGTTATAATCAGCTCTTGAGCCAAGCTACATGGAAAAAACAAACGGTGGTAACCTGTGGGTGTTATGTCATTGTTGAACAACATTTCCATCATTCTAAGCCAAGTCTAGTATGGGAAGATCTGACGTCTGAACAAATCACTGTATGCTTACCTCTACAGTGGATAAGAAAAATAATAAATATTTAGGAAAAAACATGCACAGACACTAAACTGGGCCATTCTGACACTAAACCTTTAAAAGATTGTATAAGCTGTAGACACATATAATTAGAAAGGTACCTAATGAAATATTACAGTTAGGAGCAAGGCTTTAAAAAAGGTAACTTGCATCTGGTATATCATGTTAGTGTTGAGAAGCAAAACCCTTGTAATGCAGTATCCATGGGAGGGGAAGGGTTGCCAGGACAGGGACTAAGCAGAGAGATGGGTAGTGCTCATTAGTGCATGCAGCGTATGTGTCTTCCAGCCAAGGGGATACATATGTGGCAGATCTGAGCCCCCATGCTGGCTGCTGTTTTCTTCACACAGGTCCTACTGGCCTCTGGTGAACTTGTTTCTGTGTATCAACTTTGAGATGTTTGACATAAACCTCTTTTATAAAGATAAAGGCAGTACAGAACTGGTGTTTAACTGTTTTCACTACTTTGTGAAAAAAATGAGCAGATGTGCTTTTAAAATCTAGTACTACAGAATAAAGGTATACAACCTCACTTGATATAATCTGCAGAGATCAATCTACATAGGACTATTTTATATTTACAGAAGCTGGCCAACCTTTATCCACATACTATGTGAACCACCACAATGGTAAAACATGCAAGACTTGGATCACTGATAAGACGGAAGACCAACAATCGACTCAGGAGCTTAGAGTCCCTACATATATATATAGAATGTGTGGTAGCCACTTGGGTCCACTTGCCCAATCACATAACATTAAGTGGTTGGCATTCACAGAGTTAAACCATTACTGCTCATGAATGGGCCAATCATGTGACTGGAAAGCAGTCCCGTACAAACAGGGGGCTATTATTATATTTGGGGAAAAAAATAAAATTTTAGCAGTGGTAGAGGTTAATAAAGTGTGGGAAACGGTACCATACAAAGGCAGGGTTGGGTCCAGGGATAGGAAATGTGTTTGTATGTGGACACCTGTGTCCAAGGCAAGGGTTGTGTAAGTCATTGTTGATAATGGGACAAGCAGTAAAATTCTGTCACAAAGAATGTTACTTCCTGGCCGGGCCTAATGTTTCTTGTGTCCTAGATGAACTATGTGTCTCGTGCTCCTATCTTGTTGCTTATCAATATAGGAGAGAACCAGGCAGTGGGGTGTCCTACCAGCAGCCCCTAGGTCACCTAGATGGTGGAGCCATCCCTGATTATGGACTCTAAAGACATACTTACCTCTAGGGAAGTGCCAACAAGATGGATATTTTTACATGTAATCTTAGTAAATAAAATGTGACTTGTAATTACCATACATTGAATGTCTTGCATTTGTCATCATCGTTGGATTTGAATTATTTAACCCCTTAATGACAAAGCCCATACATATACGGGCTCAAAATGCATTGTTTTCAATGGGTTTAGGGACCGCCCATTGTCCTTAAGGGGTTAAGCAATGCAAGGTAAGGGCAGTAGGAATTTTGAACATAAAGCATTAGCAGAAGGCTGAAATTAAAAATGAAATGGTTAACCTTTACAAAAGCAAAATGGCTTCAGTGCTCAGTATTTAATCAGCACAAGCTAAACCAGTAAATTAGTGACTTATTCTTGGAGATAACCAAATAATTAATCCATGTAAAACAGAGAGCAATTTAAAAGATGTTAAAGGTGACCCTCGGTACTATTATAAAGAGCAAAACAAAGATTAATAGGGAGGACGCAGATTCTCAATGAACTCCCAACCTTCCTCCATTCGCTTTGCGCATTTGGCAATGATGTGTGCCAAAAAATGTGCACCGAGAAGGTTAAATCTGCTCAGAACCCGTCATTGGCACTGCTAAGGGAGGAAGATAGTTGAAAGGTGAAGGCTTAACCATGCAGGATAATGAATATTGCAAATCCTAATCCTGACAGGAAACTAACACAGCAGGGTTCCGAGGCTGTGCGGTGCCAATCAGCCCTCATCTCAAAATAGCTGTAATTTGTACAACATTAAATGGATTGCTCTGTCTGCACCCACAGTACACACACATGCATGCACATACAACACTTTACAGATCCTCAATGTCCTTTGCTTGTTTTACAAATATAAAGTAAACAGAAAGCTTCCGTACAATTACTGTTATATACAGTGTAACCCATTGTATGCCAGAGTATTACGCTCTATCAAGAAAGGTATGCAGGCATCATAAGGTATGTTAGAGTTCAAAACAAATATCGTTGATTCAGATAATACATAATACATTTGTTTGCTAACCAGATTAAGATAACACTGAAATGGGTTTTTACTTGTAAAGAACAGATGGAGAAGGTGAATCTGTACACATCCTTTACCAGAGTTGCCATGTGTCCGGGTATAAACTGCACAATCCAATATTTGGGCACGCTGCCATAAACACCTGTAATCACACTGTCTGATATTGCGGTGCAATGCAACAACATCAAAGCCTGTACATGTACGGGCTGCTGTAAAACAGCTGCATTGCTGCAATCGGCGGCTTTGCAGCATCCACCGAAGCCTCACAAGTGAGGCTGACCGTGGATCCGGGGAGGAATGCCCTTCGGCTAAAAAATGGGCGCCGCGATCTTTGACGATCGGTTTGGCGGCGGCCGGCAAATACTGCTTAGGAAGCGATCGGCAATCACTTGCTAAGCATAATCGGTGTTGCTGACAACACCCGATCGCCTTGTGATTGCGCCAACTGAAAAATGAATGAGTTCACAGAGGGTCTATCCAGATACTGCATTCAACCATGCAATGTCAATGGAGCCCAGCACACTAATCAGTGTGATTAGTAAAAAAAATAACAATAATAATTCACCACTGTCACCAAAAATGTGCAAATATATATATATATATATATATATATAACGTTTTTTTTATGAGGACGTCTTACAATTGGCACTATGTCTTAAGAAAAATTCCCGCATGGAAAGTGTTAAAATATTGGCATTATAAATGCCCATAGGGAGCCTAGTTTTAAAAAATGTATGTAGATGTCCCAAATATGGGACGTGGGCACAGACTGACCAGATGTCTAAATGGCAAAAAAATACACACCTCCCAAATAACCCAACAAAACCATGCATGTGGGATATCACTGCGCTCAGGAGATGTTACTGAACACATATTGAGGTGTTGTTTGACAGGGACATATAACAGGAGCAGTAAATTCATACCTGAAGTACAACGTGTGTGTGTTACTACCATGAAGTTTGACAAAGGAGGTAGAATTAGTGCATGGTTAGGGTTAAAATGCCAGCATTAGAAATACCCTGGGGTGTCTAGTTTTCAAAAATATATGGTTTGATGGGGTAAATTGTACTGGCCAGTTTCAAAGATACGTTAAATAGTACAGAATGACCAGATTTGGTGGTAAAATGGTTTTGAAATAGCAAAACGCTACTGGTACTTATTGCACCATAACATGCAGAAAAAAGCAAAGTATTTCTAAACTCACGACAAATAGTAGAATCTATTTAGCTGTTTTTTCATTCGTTTTTGCAGACGAGTACAAGATTTTTCAAAAAAAGTGAGAAAAAGTCAATTTTTTAACAAAAAATCCCCATATTTTATCATTTTTTTTATAGTAAATTAGATGATATGATAATAATATGGTATCTAAAGAAAGCCATGTTTGTCCTGAAAAAAATATATAATGTGTTTGGGTGCACACAATGAGAAAGAAGAAAATTACAGCTAAACAGAAACACCGAAAAATGTTAAAAGAGCCTTTGTCCCAAAATGTACTCCGTGTAAGAAACAGTCTTGTCATTAAGGGGTTAATGTGGCTGAGACAAATAAATCAGAAAGAGGAATTTGGGATAGTACCTATACAAATTTTGGAGTATTGGCATTAATTAAAATGCAATTTATGACTATATAAGAAAACTATAGGAGCTACTAAACTTAACGCATTTATGTTACATATTGACTTCAAGACCTGAAGGATGGATACAAAATTATATCCTATTAAAAATATAATGATTAATAATTCTTGCAAATTCTTCCCCTCTTACAAAAAGCATTTGATTTATCAAAAGCATATACAGTATATCAGTATTGCACCAGTATGTGGGTACAGTTTGAAGGCATACATTTTGTCATACGTCCATTTGTTATTATTATGTATTTGTTGCAGTTCTACCTTGTAATTATATAATATAGGTTTAACGGATGTAGTAAAAGTTAAAAGATAAGAGTGTCTATTATTGGAAAGTTGAGCTTTTTAATGCTGAGCACAATATTAAGATTGTATCTGCTTTATAAACAAATGTGGCCGTGTGGACACTAATGGCTTTCGAGGAAAGCTAAATTTCAAATTGATATAAATATGTGCAATCAGTGAGGGTGTCAGATCTCCTTTTTTCTCTCAATCCCCATATTCTACGTTTTGTGCCTTAAAGGGGATACCCAGCTGTCTTGTGTCAGCAAGATGTTAAGGCTAAACTGCAACACACCCAGATGTGTATAGAAGGAGATGTTTGTTACACAGACATTTTGGTAAGAGGACTATAAACCACACTTCTGTTCGATGCATCAGGGTTGGTACAATTTTAAATATCAGAATTAGCTGCTGATGTGTTTACAAAAGCACCAGTCAACAACTCCAATACATTCAACTCATCATCTGTCTATCACTATTCTCATGTTCAATATAGTATAAATTAACTTACAAGGAAATTACTATTTCTCTTACACAACACACAAGTAAAAATATGGTACAAATTGTTCACATCTCACTTGATATACATAGCTGCAAACATTTGAAAATAAATTCCAGGGACATTTTGCAGCATGGCTTAAAAATTCATCACACCCACTGCCTCCAAAGCTCTGCCCATCTGCCCAACCGACATAGCATAATTTTGCTCCATCTAGTTATTATGGCACAGGTTATATCACCAAGTTCCCATCAACACTACCATCGATCCTTGTAATGCGGAAAATACATTTGCATAGCGGCGTCTTTATCAGGCAGGTGACATAATAAGCCTGACATATGTTTTACAGCATCAGTCCTATTACTAGGTTGTACTTCATAACTCTGTCATTATATGTTGAGCCACACAATGACAGTGACACAGCATGACTCCCATCAATATGTAGCAAGCTAGACACTGCAAATGGTACGGCATATTCCCATCATGAAGTAGTGAGACAGATACTAAGGGTGGTACAGCATAACTCACATGACTATATCATGAGTCTGAAGGTGGTATAGTATAACTCCAATTAATATATACTGAGCCTAATAGTGGTACACTACAACTCCCATCATCACATAGTGATCCAGACACAAACAGTGGTACAGATTAACTCAAATCATTGTATAATGTTCCAGGTACTGATGGTTGTTTTGCACAATCTCCATTATTATATATTGAGCCAGACAGATGGTGGTACAGCATGACTCTTACCATTATATAGTGATCCAGAGACGTAGGGTGGTATAGCATTACTCATATCATTATATAGTGATCCAGACACAGGCAGTGGAACAGCATAAATCTTATAATTATGTGCTGAGTCTGACAGTGGTACAATATAACTCCCATCAAAATATACTGACTCTGACAATGGTACACCACAACTCCCATCATTACATAGTGATTACATTAGGTACATTATGACTCCTATCATTATATATTGAGCCAGATACAGACGGTGGTACAGCATAACTTTATACTGATGGTGGTACACTCTTACTCTCATCACTGCTGAGCATCTGCTATTTTGCTCTTCAATTTCAAACACAAATCTTTTAGTTGCAACGGGTCCCACCTCTTCTCTAAATGCATCAAAAGCCAAAAGAAGGGTAAAGGATCAGCTGGTCAAAGGGCTGACTCCTGTAATACTAGAGAAGATGGTTCCATGGCTGAATGGGCCCCCGAATCAGGAGGCTGCATGCAAGCTTCTTGCATGCTGTGGTCAGCACTGACGTATCCAGACGTGGTTCTGAGAAATTGCTCAATGGAGGTTTGCTGGCTCTTTTGTTTCATACCCAGATCTTTGAATTCCACCACTGGGAGTGTTCCGAAGAAGGAAATAGGGAACTTCCATCTCATACACCACTTGTGGTTTCCCAGGGGTTGTTTTGTCAATGAGGGTATTGAGCCTGCGTTGTGTGCAGATTCCTACACTTTGTTCGATCAGCCAGTGCATTGGGTTAGATCTTTTGGATAAAGCCCTTTAATGACAAAAACAAATTTGAGGTGGCCCATTATAACTTATTCGATAACAGAGGCCAAATTTATCTAAAACGTGTAGTTGCCGATACTTTGTTCATGCATTTTCTACTCGTCTCTAAAATCTTTGTAATTTAATTATTGTGCATCCAAAGCATGACAAAGATTGTGTAATGTCCAGGTCATCCTATAAAAACAGCAAGATTTGATATCCACGACATCTAATTTGAAAGCTAGTTTCACATTCGCATACACCCCTTGTTTTCCTGACATGGAGCCACTTGTATGTATCCGTCCCCTGGGCAATGCAAGTAATTTAGCAAATGTATGGCTCCCTCAGGCTTATGAGCTGTAATGCTCTCTGTGAACTTTCCTTATACATGGCATCTCTAAGTCAGTGAGAATCCTATTCACTATGCCTGATGGACAGCCCTGGTCAGAATAATTACATAATCCATGTAATAATCATAGAAGACTTATGGGAAATATTTATCACAGTATAATGCAATTGAAACAAGATGAATAGAATATCTTTACAATCATGTTAAATAACAAACCAAAGATGTCAGCAGCTGTTTTCTGACATGTTGTCAAGAGAAATAATGTCTTTTAATCTAATTTCTCCATGTAATTTACTTAGACCAATAACCATGACATCCACAGTCTTAATATGTTTTTTCTTTAGATAAACACAATTAACCCCTTCCTTTCATATGATTTAAGCGTCTCCCTTTCACTGTAAGCTCTCACTCTCTGCTTTACAAGCAGAGCACCACGTCCCGTTGTACCATCGTGTCTAAAACTGTAATGTTACCAAATAAACACATTTGTGCTTACTTCTCTCTCTCTTTTTTTTTTTTACAAATCATATTAGCCATGGTAAATGTTTTGCTTCTAACAATTAGAATGAGAGAAGAGTTTGCTTTTATTTTTGTTTCCAATTTGTAGTATCACTTGTGTTATTGCAGAAGATTTGGAAGCCTTATTGTCCAGCATAACAGTACTGTACTCAGGAAAGGCTGTAATGGACTGTCAACACACTACAGAGAGTTCTGAACCTGCATCTGCGCTGTTATCTTGCCTCTCTGAACAGTGCTCACTTGTGTTAAATGCTCTGCCTGTTAGTTTGCAAGGGCAGACTAAGGACAGAGCTGCTGACAAACAAAAGAAAAATTAGCATGTAACCCCAATTGCAAGTATTTTCTTTTATTACAAGCAGAACAAAGACAACATAAAAGCAGACTGTTGTCTTCCTGTCTAATTATTCTAATAAATCAGAAAATAATTTTAAACAACAATATAGTATACCCACTTGGGTGTTGCTTCTGGTGACATTTAGGACACACCAAATGTTCTATATGGAATATACAGGAGATATTTGCTCATTCCAACAGTGCAGTTTATTTTACAATTATAGTTCACTGTGAATTATAAGTCAAATATGGTTCTCATAAGTTAGAGTGTGCAGATAACTTAACTGAGAATGCATATAAAAAAAGCATCAAACAAGGGAATATTAACTTGAATTTAGCCTGGAAAACATACATTTTTTATAAGCATCATGACTTAACGCTGTAAACAATGAGATATTTTGTGTATTGTAAAACAGATAATAAGAAATTCTACTTATTTTCTGCCATCAATAAAAGGACTTGTTATTGCTAGATTATTCTAAAATATAGTATTCACTTAAGGTAGTAAAGACGAACAAATGTGTTTAGAACAAAGTGCAGTAAACCATCCAAATACATACATGCATTTAGGGGGGTCCCAGGATTGGTTTGGGATATATATTTATTCTCTGCACTAAACTGAAGTCATATCCTGATGTCCTATTGGTAAATGTGTAGGTGACACCAAGGACATTCCTAGTAGAGTTTGTGAATGCACGGGGAATCTACATTATATATTTGCTCTGTAGACCTCTGTAGGTCTTTTGCTCACAACAGATGTGGCTGACACTTCACTACCAGGGGACTGTACAATAAACAGCTGCTTTATTAGGTCACCTGGAGTGGAAAGCTCTATTCTGACACACATTTAAAAAAATCTTTTTGTTTCTTAGAACAGGGAATTTCTCTTGGATTATGGGAGCTCATTTGGTACATACAAGCTTTCTGTCTGCTTCTGTCCCCAGTTGCCTTCCCCGCCATAGTCTGTCGTTTAGACATAAAAAGCTTCAAGTGGAACATAGATTGTAATGTAATAACAATAGAGTTGTGAGTGTTACAGAACCAGTTCAACAGTCCTGCATTTCCAATGCCTATCTTATTGGTGGAGAATCCAGCGAGATCTGGTTCTTTATGGAATGACCTCCAAGGCTTAAATCTCACTACTCGCTACAACACCTAGCTTTACAGGTGTATTCTAGCCTAAGCCAACTAAGCAACCCCTCTACCACCAAACTAGCACAGAGAAGTGAATGTAGAAGCCCACAGGCAAGCCAAATTGTTTCTTGTGCCAACACTCCATGACATGGCAGTATCTATAGATTTTACATATCATCAGGCTGTAAGGGTGATTTTAGGCATTGCACTTATCAGGCACTCCTTGTGTGTTCAAAGTCTGAATCAGCCATGATTTATTATCTATTAAAAATCTGTGTGGTTATCAAGTTTAACACTATGCAGAAACAGCCAAACATTGCTGAACATTGTTAGATGAAATTGATTTACACTTACTGTATCTATAAAGCAAAAGGTAAAACTGAAGGTAAGACAGATGTAACTTCATGGTAGAAGCGGCAGCTCCAATGGTGAGCACAAACTGGAGTGAAGAGGAAGTAGAGAGAGGGGGAAGAAAAGCATACAAACTACACTGATGGGAGAGAGAGTGTGTCTGTATATGTATATGTAAGTATGTGGTTATGTTAGTGTATGGAGAGTGTTGGAGAGTGTGTGTATGTGTAAGTGTATGGTGGTAGAGTGAATGTGTGTTACTATATGGTGTTAGCTTGAGTGTGTATTACCATATGGTGGTTGGGAATGCATGTTTTTGTGCACGGAGTTAGCATACGTAAATGAGTGCATGGTGCTTTAGGCATGTGTGGACCCATGTTACAGTATGGTATTAGAGTGTGTATGCTAGTGTATGGTTTTAGCATGCAAATAAGGTCAACAATGATACCTTTTGCCTCTATATCCACTTTATACATGGAACCCTTGAAAGTAATTGCCCGCTGTACAAGACAGCCTTTAGACAAAACTTGGAAAAAGAGGTGCAGTAGCCAGATCACCACTCATGGACAGCTGTATATAAGTATCTCTTGTTCACATGATTGTACATGCTAGCATATGGTCCTAAAGAGTCAGGTGTGAGCCTATGGTTACTGGTGCAAGGCAGAAGAAGGAAGGATAAAGTGTGTGTATGTACACTATATAACCAAAAGTATGTGAACACCCCTCCTAATTATTGAGTTTAGGTGCTTTAGCCACACCTATTGCTATCAGGTTTATAAAATCAAGCACATAAGCCTGCCTTTTCCATAGACATACATTGGCAGTAGAACTGGTCATTCTGAAGATCTCAGTGACTTAACACACGGCACTGTCACGTAATGCAAACTTTGCCACAAGTCAGTTCATGAAATTTCTGCCCTGTGAGATCTGCCCTGGTCAATCCTAAGTGCTATTATTGTGAATAGTAAACATGTAGGAATAACAGCAGCTCACCCACAAAGCAGTTGACCAAATGCGCTCACAGAGTAGGGATGCCAATCTCCAAGTCAACTGTCATCACTCACTACAGAGTTCCAAACTGCCTCTGGAAGCAACATCAGCACAAGCACTGGTGATGAAATGGGTTTCCATGGTCAAGCGCTGCACACAAGCCAAAGATCATTATACACAATGCCAAGCTTCAGCTGGATTGCTGTAAAGCAAACCGCCATTGGACTCCAGTGGAAACACATTCTCTGAAGTGATGAATTACACGTCACTATCTAGAAGTCTGATGGATGAATCTATGTTTGGTGGATACCAGGAGAACAATGACTGCATCGGAATGCATAAGGCCTGCTGTAAAGTTTAGTGGAGGCTGGATAATGGTCTGGGATTTGGGCTAGGCACCTTTCCTGTTCCAGCATGACTGTGACCCTGTGCGCAAAGGAAGGTCCATAAAGACATGAGTTTGGTGTTGCACAGAGCCCTGGCCTCGACTCTATTGAACACCCCTGGGATGAGCTGTAATGTCTATTGATAACCAGGCCTTTTCATCCAAAATCATTGCCTGACCTAAAAAATGCATTTGGCTAAATGGGCAAAAAATCACTCCAAAATCTTGTGGAAAGCCACCCAGAAGAGTGGATGCCGCAAAGGATTTTAATGCTCATGGTTTTCTAAAGAGATTTGCAACAAGCTCTATAGATGTTGTGGCCAGGTTTCCGCATACTTTTAGTCACATAGTGTATAAGTGTTCAAGAAAGTGGATGTTAGAGCAAGCTTTTATGCTAGTGCTGTATGTGCATGTGTTTGAGTAACCAGGGGGATGATGCACTCAGAAATACTGCATTCTGATTACGCTAGCCCTAGGCCTACCTCTGGAGTGAGTGGAGTTTTGGATATTATTGCCTATTCTCTGGTAGTGAAATTGTTAAAGCACTGGGAATCTTCTCAGATGCCCTACCAATGGCATGAACTTCTTGGAATAAAGAATGTGTCATTTCTCTGCTCCTGCATCATGTGACCGGAGTATTGTGATAGCAGACTATTAGTCATAGCGTGACTATTTACTTATACATTTTTCATGTTTAAATTATATTCTTTTTTAACCCTTTACCAAATATAGGAGCAATATATTCTGAACTTTTCTTACTATCAATTGTTTATTGTCGTGACTTAAAATAACTCAAGTTGTCTACTAAAACAGCATTTATCTTGCTCATCATTGTTATATCTATAAGCCAAGTGAAATATATATGGTACATTGATTGACTGATCTGTTGCTGTTGATAACTTAACTGAAGCCAGAAACTCAGTCCTTAGCATGAATTTGTTGTGTCATTGATCAATATAGTAATATATTGATATTACTAGTAAGTAATATCATTATTTATATACGGTATATTCAAAGTGGAGTGCATCTTTTACAGTCAGGGATGTCCACTGTGAATGTAGGTTGTGACTGTCACTGCAGAAGCTTTTAAGAATTATCTGCATTGCCCCTTGTGTAGGTAGAGTTTTCAAGGGTTGACCTTTTAATGTACCCTTACTATCTATAAATCGTTCTGACTGCACTTGGAGTTACAAGAGGAAACCTTTTTTCTTGTCATGTCTTCATCTGGTAGAACACATGCAAACGCAGAATGGGATTAGACATTCTGGCTCTTTCTCATCCTTATTTGAGCCAGGAGTTTGACCAGAGTGTGGCTAGATCCTATGATGGGGAACTGCTGAGACACAACCACTTCCTTTTTAAAATGATCACCCAGGGGCATTGTTGAAAGTTAAACTTACAACTTGCCCTGCACTATTGTCACTGACCACAACTCAAATCTGCATTAAATAACTCATAAACATATTGGCGCTACTTTGCACGGTAGTGTTCAACCAGGTACCCCAAGATGGAAACCAACGACCAAGCTCATTCACTGGCAGCCCAGACCCCACCATCACTAGTAAACTGCAAAGTGTGGGAGTGTTGAAAGGCTTGCTATTCAAGAAGAAAGCGGGCCTGGCACTGTACTGACTACTCCTTACACAGAGACCTCAGAGTTTTCATTGTCACATTTTTCACAGAAAGCAAACCTACTCATTGTTTGGCAATTTTTTTGTTTCTTTTGTTTTTTCAGTACAGAAAATTACTTTGTTTAGCCACGCATAGTGACTTGGCCTCCTAATGTCCTCTGGAGGCAGACACATGGTGTCGCTGAGCAAACTGAGGAGCTCCGTCCCCCGTTTCAGTGTAGCACACAACTAGCTGGGTAAAGTTTTTAATTCCCCTGTTATTGAGGTTCATCTTTGTGTATATCTTTTTGTATATAATGGCTACACTAAGTCTTGTGTTTGACTATAAACTGTAAAAATACAATGTGAATAAGATATGGGCAGGTTGCACTACAACGTTGCAGCCTCCATCTTACCTAGCTGAGGGTGTTGAGAATTTTAATTAAATTGCAGGTAAGTGTTTCGTAACCCTGCTGTGTTGCCACCTGCAATAATATAAATTACAAATTATTACCAACGTCTAATATTGGCATCAAGGGAACCTATCTCAAAATACCATATTTTGATAATATATCTTTAAAATGAGCACGTTTTGCGATGTATCTTCAAGTGTTAGAATGACAACTAGAAGCCAGTCATCATTAGGTAACCAATTTATAATAGTTACAAAACATGCTGTAAGACAGACACAAAGCGCTCAGTCACATACCACCACAACAGTATATACAATCTAACTCCATGAACAGTGAAAGACACTCCACTAAATGACTAATATAGGCCATAGTGGAATTTTTTTTTCATATGTAGAGAAAAGTACTATTCACTTTTCATTCATTTTTATACAGTCTATATGTGTGCATTGGTGTTTGTATGTTGTTTTTTATTTGTTGGCTGTATCAATGGTCTCATTATCACGTTACCAGACGTTAAATGATTAATATATAAGGTGCACATTTTTGTTCCTAAAATGTTTTTAGAATTTGTTGAAGAATATGTCTCCTTTTACTCTTTTATTTCCTATTAAAACGCCTATATGTCTTCTAAATTGTATTGAACAGACCTTTATCAGCTTTGGCTTTGTTTAGCTTATATTTTTTATTTATTTTTAGTCAAATTATTTGTTGAGCTGGAATAAAAGGTTTTAAATTTCCTTTGAAAGGTACATTTGTGAGTGAGTCAGAAAATCTCACACAAGGAGCTGCTCTATGGTATTTCTCACTCAATAAAGTATGTCGGCTGTTTTCATGACACATGAAGATGCATGGATTCAAGCAGAGGTCCCCTCCCCCACTTGACTAGTAATTGTGGATTTCCCAACACGCTAGTTATCTACAGCATACTGAATATGAAAGTTGTTTGGATTCTTATTCAGAAAGCAAAGGTGAAAATATTAAATGTCAGGATACAGAGATCGTAATTCAAAGTATACAGCCGTCAAAAACATATAATTTTATGCAAACTGGTATCAACATGAAACAGCAAACTGCACTGTAATTCTCTTCTTAAAGTTCTATGCAGAGGTAAGAGGGATTATTGGAAACTCATGATAGGCTTTGAAAGTCACTCCCAACATCACCAATGCATTCATATAATAGCATCCATAACCACAATCTGGGACAGTGTTGGAAGTTATAATCTATTCCCTCTAGATTGTAAACTTGCGAGCAGAGCCTACTCTCCCTAATGTAACACTGCGTCTTAGTCTTTCAATTTTAGTTTTGTCATACCCTTTTAAAGTATGTACTGTACACCTTAAAAATAAAATATTTAAAAAGACTTTTGTCAGGTTCTATCTGTCTAAGATTTTAGCACATGTAGAGGTTTGGTTCTTGTGACAGGTTTATTTCATTTTTATTGCTTTTACTTTTGCATTATAGGAAAGACAAAAAAAGCAGGCAGTTGAAGAAAATTTGTTGAAGTAATCAAAATTCTCCAATCATATAATTTCAAAATAATTGTCCAAAGAGTTTGGTTTAATTGGGTGTAAAACAATCTTTGTTGGAGGTTGCACAATAAATACTCAGGTACTTAAGAGAATGATACCAGCTGAGTTTGTGTAAGAAGTATACGATCAAGGTTAATAACTCCAATTTGTGGTTATCAGTCTTTATCCAGAGAGCTGTATAACTTGGCAGAATGTAGTTTCATTACATAAAGTAAAGAACTGTCTTCAAATAGGATAATTTTGTACTATTTGCCTACTACATGGATGCCAAGAATATCTTAAAAGACACATGGCTTAGGTCAGGGAAACCATCAAGGAAACCTTTTAAGAGGGTGTGGGTCACCCCTGGTGCATTCCAGTTACAAGACTATATATACATTTAGAACTATGAACATAAGGGTAAGGAGATCCTGAATGCCCAGTGAACAAGTGAAAACATGGGAAGCATATGTATTTGAAACCATGCATGGGAACTCTCTCGGTATTAGAGCCATTTGTTAACATGTTTCGTGGGTCACTAAATAGAATCTTCACCATGGGCTGTTAAATGATTAAGATTTCAAGCGTTTCAGGGTCAGCTCCTTTAGAAAGTTCCCAGGTATGTTGAAAACCATCATTTAAAATGCCAGTTGTATGTTAATTTCTGGTCGTCCCAAGGACAAAGAGAAGTTGAGGGTCAAATGTTAACAATAGATTGCCTAAAGGCTTGACCACTTGTCCATGAGGAATTATTTTGTCTAAGTGGTAATTAATAAAGACTTAATAGTGTAACAAAACTAATAGCGTCTTGCATTGTATGGTCAAGGCCAGATTTTGAAAGGATTTCTATAGTGGCCCTAAGGCATATCGTGGTCAAAGCTATGCTTTAGCATTAAGATTATTAAATAAGTAGCAGAGGTGTTAGATTGGATAGGGGCAAATGGCTAATAATAAGAAGCAATGAAGCCATTAGGCCTGGGGGCATTTAATGATCTCACCTTCTTAATGACCAGGTCCTTCTTCATACTAAAGGAAAACACATCTTTCTACAATTTGGATTGAATCGTTCACATGCAAGGTAGACGGGATATCGTACTATCGAGCACAAAACTGAATTTTGTTTTATGCTTGCAGGAATAAAGTGTCTCTGTCAGACATGGGAAGTAGTCAGTGTAAGCTAGTGTCATTTTCCCAAAGGGCTTGTGGCCTAATAATTAGTGAGCAGGGGGAATGTTTTCCTTCCCTATTTGCAAGATGCTACTTCATACATGAGTGGGGATGGTGATGTACCTTAATTTTATACCAACAGATTTATTTGATGTACGTACTTGGAAAACATTTTTCACTATTTCTCTAATGGATTATATAAGGACAGCAGGTAAAGTTCAAGGCAATGCCTGGAACTATTTGCTATTATGTATACGGTATATATATTTATATATCATGGAATGAATAATGAATATTTGTGCAAAGGACTCCCCCTCATCTTTCAGCTTCGCATGGTCTTTGTTTATTCTCCGTTTTCTTGTGTTCTACCTTTTAATATGAATATTTACAAATAAAAAAGGGAAATATATAAGATAAGTAATACAAAAAAACACATTTAGAGAAAGAAAATACACTTCAACCATGTAACATCTTACAGCAAAAATGTATTTCATTCTCCAGATAACTTGAGAAATAAAAAGGTAAAGCATAAAAACTGTACATATGGCCTGTTATTGAAGTATAGAATATGCAGTACAATATGAGTGCAGCACACTTAACTGTTTGATCACAGTGGGATGGGCATTGTGTTAACTTAGAATGTCTTGCAATATGGGAGATTGGGTCTACTTTGCCCTAGCTGTATGACAAAGTATAGGCCAGCTGATAACTCCCTGAGGCGCTTGATGCAGCTCGGGTAGCAACTGCATCAAGAGCAAGACTGGGAGATAATGTCTTCCCTTTGTATGTCATCATAACAAATAGCGCATTCTCCAGAGAGATATTAAAGAGACTGAATATAATGGATTGGATGATGCAACCATGGCTTTAATTATTCAATATTACTCAACAATTTTGTAAATCGGGAATACGTTCACTTATTGTGAGGACTAGATAATGTTCACTATAGATATGAAACTGTCGATCTGTGACACAGTGCACAAAAATACTTGGTGTTTTAAGCATAAATCTTGCAAACTCTTCTCCATGTACGATATCAGACATTTACAGTTTGCCGTAACAACATGAAGTCTTTGGGCGATGGTGACCAAAAAACTATTATTATTTTAGAGACAATACTGCACCATTTTCAATTAATCTTATATAAAATATCTCATAGGTAAATGTTACAGGGCATGGGTGTATCTTGTTTATTGTTCCATGTATAGAAGAAGGGTTAATTTTGGTTTGGCCAGTGACCATAGTGTAATCATTTTTTATTACTAGCATTCTGTATCATTTCTGGATATTTGAAGCTCTAAAAGACAAAACAATTACATCTCACAACTGTATTGATACTTATAACAGCAAAAATGATTAACAGTAACTCATGCACTTATAGACACAGGCTAGTCTTTGAGCATCTTGCCAACAAATATATATATAAAAATCAAACTAACAAAAAATGGTGGTAAATTTCATACTGCCTAACATTTCAGATGTCAGAGGAACACTTTTAGGGGCTATGGCTAGAAGGGTTCTACTGAGGCATCTTATGTAAAGCTGTGATCTTTTTATAGCTATTAAGGTAATTAAGTATGGCATTTAGGAGAGGAAAATGTACTTTACACAATTTAATATGTAAACACATTTTCTGCTGCATCTATACACATTATTGTGACCTCTTAGGCAGCAGAACACCATAAATGGGAACTCTAAGTGTCTGGACTTCATTCACTAAAGGGATAGTGTGTAGGAGAGTATGAAGAGTGTGTGGCTTGTCTTGTATAATGTATAGTTACATTTCTCCAGCATCTTCCCCTGCATTACACAAAGCCTTCTTAGCCCTTATAGCTGGAGGAATCTGCCAGTGTTGGCTCCCTTTTCCTACCATGCCTACTCCCTACCCACTAATGGCTTTCCAGAGCTAGCCCCAATCATACACATGGCTAGTCTCCCCCCTAAATACAACTTGCCATTCTGTTTTTTTAAATAGCTACTCCAGAAAAGACATAACCACATTAAGGTACACTCTAACACACACTTGCACATACACATTCATGCTAAAACACAAACACTTACACATATATATTCATGGTAACACGCACTTATACATACACTCTCACTATAACATATTCACTCCCTTATCCTCTCATCCTCTAACTAAATCACATCTTCCCTCAAACTCTCTCACCCCCTTACCATATCTGCAGCTTCCCTTTTGCCGAAGGGTCAATGCACTACGTGTTTCAAATGCGTGTTTTAATTCTCTCACTGTTCTAGCCTTCACCACTTCTGTTGGAAGACTTTTCCATTTATCTACTACCCTCTAAATAAAGTAGAGCTTAATTGCATTACACCTAAGCCTCTATCCCTGTAGTTTTACACAATGACCTCTTGTTCTAACATTTTTCCTCTTTTCTAATAAGCTTGCCTCTTCTACTTTGTTAAATCCCTTTAAGTATTTAACCTATTACACTCCCCTCTCTACTTTCCTCCAAGCTAGGCTTTTTTAACCTTTCTTGATAATTTCTGTCCTGCAAACCATGCCACATCTTTGTAGCGCTCCTCTGAACTCTCCAGCATTTCAAAATCCTTCTGGAGATAGGGTCTACAGAACCGTACGCAAGGCCTGAGGCCTGACCAGAGATCTGCAAAGTGACATAATCACCGACCTCTTCCTGCCACAAATGTCTCTCCCTCTGCAACCCAGCATTCCTCTTGCTTTTTCAAATTTATTGCATTATCTGCTTAATTTTAATTAATTTGAAATAATTACTCCGGAGTACCTCTCTTTCGTTATCACTGACGGAACAGTGTCCCCAATGCTATGTTCTGCCTTGGGAATATTATAATAATTATAATTATGTTGATAAATATTAAATTTATCAACATTAAACTGCAGCTGCCATAATTTTAGGTTTATCCCATTAGGTCCCCTTAGATCTGTTTTTACTTTGGAGGGTTCATCTGTAAAAACAGAGGATTCACCTACCACCCTATTTTTCTTTACTAACAAGGGTCTCTCACCTTCATCTTCCTCTTTAAAAACAGAACAGAAGTATTTATTTAGGCAGTCTGCCATCTCTATCCTTTCAGTATAACATGTATCCTGGTATGGCAACACGCCACTAAATCCACAATATCACTTGTTACCAATGCAGTAGTACACTTGTACACGTCACCACCAAGCTATTTGTGAACCTATGTGTCACACAATAGGATGCAAAAAACTGGATACTAAAAATGTAGATATTATTGAAGTTGGCCTGCACATACCTGCATAAATGGCTTCTTTAACCAAGAAGCTTCTAAAAACGATATACTAGAGGCTGCACCAAAATGATAGCTGTCCTGCAAAGCATTTTTTAAGTGTCTCTGTAACAGAGAACCAGGCGTCCCAATTAGTCCTTGGCCGTCCCTCTCTGTTAGTCAGCTACAAGGTGGTAGCCACGCTGGTCCAAACCAGGGATGGGAATCAAAAGTGATTTGGATAACAATTTAAATTAGTGTTAGGAACAGATTACCCAATAAACAGAAAAGGTGGCTTGTAGGAGAATTGCCTTCCCTCTCCAGGGGGAGGGCGACCAAAAAGAGATGCGTCTACTTTTGCCATGTTACCCTATTGGAAATGGTGATGATTTAGAGATGTGCCTGCCTTCTCTACGTTATTCAATATTGTCCAGATTACTTTGCTTCAACAAAGACTGCATATTTTTGACACTACTGTACACGTTTGAGCTTGTCATGTCTCCTGGAACCAGGAGAGTTAACAGGCAGTAGATTGTACAAATACTTAAATTACTGCCTACGTCTGCCATCTAGTGATTTTACAAATGTACAGAATATAGGATATTGGATGGCTAGCATGCACTAAAAAAAATAAAACGTATTATTAAACTATAACACTTTTCTTGGCGCATGTTTTATTTTTATTTACACTCTTGGAATTCAAGTGGTGTGGTAAACTTCACTTCAGTGGTAAACAATATATACCCATGTCATAATAGATAGGAATCACCAAATTTGGGTACTTTGAGGTAGTGGTGGACTAAGCAATATTGTTGGTACTTTAAAATAGTATTTGATATGCACTGATTTCTTGCTTTGCATATGCCAGTAAAGAACAGAATGATGAATGCCACGTTATTGTGTTCTATGCCTTGTTAGAAAGAAAATAACAAAATGGAAGCTTTTTCAAGTGACTTGAATGATTGGGTCGTGACTACCCAGACCAAGGTAGGTTATTATTATTGTTTTATTCATATAGCACCATCATATTCTCCTGTGGTGTACACAGGGGGTGTTTTGTCATTTACCTAGGGTGTGCACTGGTCATTGTAGGCTTAAGTAGTTTGCTGCATTCAGCATTATAAGATCCCTATGAACAAGGGTTATTGCTTTTGGCTGACCCGTTTCCTGGATATTCCTGGGAGTATTTTTACCAGTACTAGCTAAAATGTTTAGTTTAGTAGAGAGAGAGGTGAAAGAAGCGAGAGGAGATAAGAGCAAACTGGATGGAAAGAAGAGTGAGGAAACTCCTTAAACATTTTCTAGCAGCTGTGTCAGAATAAAACAGGAAATTGGCCTATGGAAATGTACCTTTAACCGTGATTCATCACTCGACGGTTCCGGAGTCCAGCAATGGTGTTCTTTACACCAGCTGAAGTTTGGCATTTCCCATAGTAATCTGCTGCTTGTGTGTAGCTGTTTGGCCATGGAAACCCATTTCATGAAGCTCCCGACACATATTATTTGTGCTGATGTTACTTCCAGAGGCAGTTTGGAACTCTGTAGTGAGTGATGCTCAGTGAGGATGGGTGATTGTTTATGCCCTATGTGCCCTGCTACGATGGCCACTTGCAGCTGAGCTGTTGTTACTCCTAGGTGTTACCACTTCACAATAATAGCACTTACAGTGGACTGTGGGCACATCTAGCAGAGCAGAAAATTCACTGACTGACCTGTGACAAGGTCATCTTATGACAATGGTGAAACCAGAACAGGTAGCATCGCTATTATGCAGATTTGAATAGCCTCCTGGCTCAGATTTATAAATTGACATATATGTTTTATTAAAATCACAAAACTGCTTAACATAATAACAATGCATGTAATATGGGTCTGGTGTTATTGCAAAACACTCATATATGCAAGGGCCACTTTTTATTATTCTTTGCTATTTTTTTAACAGGAGGAACTGCCTGGCTGCCATTTCCATTCCTGAAGACTATTGACGTAGGAACTGAACTTAGTGAACCACCATCATCTCTGGTTCAGCTGTCACAACATATACCCAATAAAACATATATCACACATGTCTATAAAATGAACCAGTGGACATGATAGTTTGTTTTGCAACTTGAATTTCAAGTCATTAAATGCCACTATCTTAATTCCACATCTGCTTTTTATTTCCAATGAGAACCAGTTCTGCACTTAGATTTGATATAGAAACACAATCTACACAATCTGCAATATGTGACCCTTTTCAGAATATTCCATAATGTAACATGTTTTGTCCTTTTGCAGCTAAGCACTAAATGTTTCACTTTAAAACACATCATAACAATTATCGTTAAGGAGAGGATTCTAACAGCTTTTATTAGAAGCTAATCAGAAGCTGAAGACATGCAGTGGTGGTGCTAAAATTGCGATGATTAGGCTAGGGCTGTGAAGCATTTTTTAAAAATTATTATTATAAAGTCAGTATTTATCAGGACACAGAAGTAGTTCTTGCACATCAACATTTCTCCGTTTGTAGACCTTAGAATGATGTATATAATCAAGATGAAAAAAAGTCAAAATAAAGATTTTGGAGAAGCAATACATTTTTGATTATTAGGACTAAGCCCCAACTCATACACTTTGGAGTGCTGTTTAGTGATGATGGATGATGATGCTCAATGTCAGTAAAATTATATTAGAGCTATTGTGCAGACCTTGCAATTCAAAGTCCATTAGTTACTCATAGAGCTGCTTTAAAATACTCATGGGTCTTAGACAGGCTAAAAAGCAAAAAACAAAAACTGTCTGCGCTTCTCACCCTAATAAAATAATATAAATAAAATTGGCATAATTAAGCTCACCTGCACGTATGCTTTGGCCAATTTGTTAAACCAAAACCTCTCATTTATGTTATGGTTATATATTTGTACAGCCAATACACTGTATTTGCAGCATGCTCACACTGTTTGGTAGGCCTCATTTTACGCATTTGTATTATTTACGCCTGGAACTAGCTTAGCGCACAGACATTTTTCCCTTTTTAAAAAAGTAAAGAATAGTAGTATAGATTACTAGGTTGTGTCATCGGGGACAATTTTTTTCTTTCTTCTGCTAGAAATAGTAATTTTATAGAAGACCTGCACAATCATAGCTGTTCATGCTTCCTTAAAACATGCAAAACAAATATGCATCTGCCAAAATACTGTGCTTTTTTAGCTATCTTGTTATTTCGAGGCTGAAACTACAGAAACTCCCTTTAGTACTTTCAAAGGCTTTGTATTAAGTGGTATTAGTAATAAAGGAAATAATGGAACGTTTGGGTCCCAAATGAGATTGTAAACTAGATCCTAACAAAAAACACCACAAACTATAGTGTGAAAACCCTATATGATTGCTTACCAATGCCATGCTGTGAAATCAGTGCATTTTTACAGCCCCCAAGCTACAAGGTGGCCGGAAGAGTAGGGTAAGTGGGTAGGACCACCTTTCACCCATCTCTAACCACACTTTGTCCCTTTGGCAAACTCCTGATTTGTAGACCTGAAATGTTGGGGGCTATGCCGTTGCCCTTTTCAGTAGTAGTGTTTCATTCATAATCTAAATGCTCTGTGATTCTGTAAAAAAATGTTCTTTCCATTTCAGGAAAAAACCCACTTAATATGTGTGCTTAATGACATAATGAAAATGCCACTTTGAACACATTAACACATTACTGTACTATGTCCTACCCTAAAGCATTGTGTACTGTATATAATACCAAACAGTACTTTTCATTAAGCCACATTTACCTAAGGGCCTTGTATCACCTCTCTAAGCATGTGCAACCTGGGAACTTCTTCACTCCGGCAACCCGGCAGTCCCGCTGACGTCGGTGGGCAGTCCTGCTGACATCAGTGGGAAACACCCCCCCCCATTGAAAGGGCAAATGGGGGGAGCAGGTCAAGACCCCGGAGAGTTCCCAGGTATGCATATAAGCCTGCTATTTATGAAATACCTTGCACCAATGGTTACTTGTACAGTATTTCCTCCAAGTGCTATGGCTAAAAAGCAGCAATTTTCTATGGAAATGGCCATATAACATTGTGTCAGAAATCAATGCATATTGTTTAGGCTCACTGAGAATATAATTTATGAGGACAAAATGGTTTGAATAAACAAAAGTAACACATACACTGATCAGCCATGACATTATGACCACTGGCAGGTGAATTAAATAACACTGATGATCTTCTTATCATGGCACCTGTCACTGGGTGGGATGTATTAGGCACCATGTGAACATTTTGTTCCCCGGAATTGATGTGTTAGAAGCAGGAAAATGGACAAGCGTAAGGATCTGAGTGACTTTAACAAGGGCCAAATTGTGATGTCTATACAACTGGGTCAGAGCATCTCCAAAACTGCATCTCTTGTGGGGTGTTCCCAGTCTGCAGTGCTCAGTACCTATCAAAAGTGGTTCAAAGGAAGGAAAAGAGGTGAACCGGTGTCAGGGTCATGGGCAGCCAAGGCGCAGAACAGGCGGGAAATTCTTTCCTATAAAGAAAAAATATTAGTTGCCCTTCTAGGTCTTCCTTTGATACCCCTTCAGAGGGGCTCTAACTCACCCCCTCCAATATCCAGCCTTCGTTTTACCCCTAGCGAGCACAGTTAAATTAAAAAGTGGAGGTGCCTGTCCTGCATCTCATTCATGGGGCCATCCATCCCATTCTTTCCCTCCGGGGCTGTTTTGTAAAGCATATTTGTAATTGTGCCTATAAATTGTGTACTTTTTCTTCACTGGAATACACCCTGTAGTTTCCTGCGCAGAACTCTGTCTCCCCAGAATGTGTTCCACATGTTGATGCCAGTCTACACCGCAGCAAGGAAGTCATTATTACACCCATCTGACAGCCACATAACTCTTTTTCAGATGGATACATCTCCTAATTTATGAGCTTGGATTTTAAAAAAATTGAGCTATTTCCGCATGAACACTGCATTCCTTCTGAGAAAAGGGAAGTGTCTTTGTGTCACCTGCCATGCCATGATTCATTATGTCCTTCTGTCATCTGTCCCCTCCCCACGCTGTATATCTTGCTCGGCACTGATGGATGGACAAATACTCAGAGAGAAGAGCGTCTTGCTTCAATTTTAACAGCACTTTGTAAGAGTTTAATAATAGTGAAGCCTCAAGATTTAAATCAAGCCTTATTACCCTAGCTCTGAAAGGACACATTCTGGTTATTTCCTTTTTTTAAAATGTTTTAATATATATTAATTTTACTATGCATTGTCTTTAATTTATGAAGCACTAGCATCCTTTACTAATTGCATTCAAAGCCAGATCAAATTGAATAATAGGTGATGGCTCAGTTCATATAGATTAGTATTATGTATTTATGTACTTTTATATATAATTTATGTTAAGGTATGTAATTATGTTAAAACATACCCATACATTAATCTATATTTATTTGTACAATAGCTAATCAACCCATACCTCTTAAGAGATTGTAAACTTGCAAGAGCAGAGCCCCTGTTCTTTACATGTGTTAATCTTGTTGTCAACTTGTATATAGTCGGTTTTAATGTTATTGGTGATTTTCACTTTTCCACTAGTGTACCTGTATATATGCATTTATAAATATAGGTATGCAATGTATTTAATCATGCCTGTGTACAAAGATGTTTTCCAATTACAAAGCTTTTTTTATTATAAACAATTAATGGCACCTCACTCACACAGCATTAAATTATATTTTAGTTTCTTAATAATTAATTACAGGTACACTACAACCATTGTATGTGCTTCAAGCTTTGTAATATTTTAGTGTCACCCTGTATTCTTCATTTTTGAATGGAAAAGCATGGAAGGATTCATCAGGATGCTTTTTTATACATTTTGTCCCACAGCTCTTTGACTTGCAGGAGGTTCATCTTGAGGTTTTTACAGCACAAAAATGAGCAGTCTAGTGACTCAAGCCCACAATATTGGATCACGTCCGCAAGGTCAAGTCCAGTCCCACCACACAGACTCTCCCTCTAACTTTTGGTCCAGAAGCATGGCTCAGTGTAGTTGCCGCAGAGTTTTTGTTTCTTTTAGAAAAAACTGAAAAAGTTCAACCTTTGTGATGGCGGCCATGATCACAATAAAGACGTGTGTATACAAGTACAAGCAAGTACTTCAATATACATTCATCATTGGTGAAGCTGTTTGAGACAGTATACTCAGTGGAGCTCAGTAGCTGTTGAATAGCCTGGTATTCACACTACCCCAAGGGGGGTAGTCACAAGGCAAAAACTTGTTTAGGGTCCTGTCATGTTCCTAGGGGCTTCATGGGCAATAAAAAGCATTGAAGGGCATTCATAGTCATTGTTGAATTTATATTATTAATGTAATTACGGGGACCCTAATATGCTACCTTGCCGAGGTACAGCTGACAGAATTCAGCACTACTGTCACCACCGCTACACCCTGTAAACCATTTTGGAATATTAGATACCAAGATGAAACATTTAGATTATATAAAAACATCAGTAACATTTTCATTGTAGTATGTACACCTGTTGACATATCCTAGGCTGTTCTCCTTACATAGTTACATAGTTATATAGGCTGAAAAAAGACATGCGTCTATCAAGTTCAGCCTTTCCTATATCTGTTAATTTGTTGCTGTTGACCCAAAAGAAGGCAAAAAAACAGTTTGGCTCTTTCCAATTTTGCACTAACAAGGGAAAAAATTCCTTCTTGATCCGAAAATGGCAGTCAGATTTCTCCTTGGATCAATAAGCTGTTTCCCCATAATTAAAGATTATATCCCTTAAACCACAATATGCTGCTAATCATGCTCTTTGATTATCCAGGATTATTATGAAAATAGCATTAGATTAATTTCAGGGAGAATTGCTCACATGCTCTGGTTTGTCTTGTTTATGTTTTTTTGTTGCTTGGTCCATTTCAGATATTTCTACAATATAAAACATGCTATTATAAGATGTGAGCATTATGATCTGAAGCACACAATAAAACAAAACAAAAGCCTTAAATATCACCCAGAGGAGATGTTGGCACAAAAATCTCAATTTTCCAAGGGTTTGTAGGATCATCAATTTTAAAGAGGCAAAACTAACATGTACTACACAGCATTTGACTGCTGACCCTGAATGTGTTCTAATTTCCAGTTGGATTTTCAGGAATAAGAAAACACAGAGCACAATACAATACAGTGAATTTGCCTACTAATTGGCTTTTGCTGAAATCAGAATATGCTCTGCAAAAAAGTATTTGTCCCTCCTTGTGTCCTCTGAAAACACTCTTAAGCTTAGTGATAAGTTGTATTCAGCATAGCATGTTCCTTAAAATAAGTGTCATAAACCATACATATTAGTCATTATAGAATGTACACCACTCAATATATTTTATCAAATTCCACCCTAAAATAATATATCAGTTTTAATAAATGAATATAAATTATATTGTTAATCATAGCTGCTAAATATACTTATTTGGTGGGGGCAGATCTGATAGGTAACTGATATACTGCTGGCCAACCAGTGTACCAACAAGTCTGAGCTTGTATGCAGAATGGGAAGTTAACATGTTTTCTACATTGACCGACAGTGATATGCTGTCATAGGTCTGCCCATGATTGACATTACTGCCTCTTCTGCTACAGACGGACTAGGCCATGTTAGCAACGATGTTTTGCGTTCAAACATGAATAGAAAAAATCTGCCAGCTTTTGTTAGTGGACACGAAGACAGCCCATGATCACCTTTACTATCTAAAACTGTAAATGCTTTTTTGTTTCAAGGAAAACGACATCTAAATCTTCCTCCACATTGTACTCTGGCAGTGTTTGCAGAGAAGTACCTGCAATGAAACTCAATTTACCGGTAATTGCCCTGATAAAATAATAGGGGTTTGCTCTTGTGAATGCACACGCTTTATTTATTATTTCATTATTTGATTTCCTTATATGTTTGTTTTTGCTCTTTAGGGAAACTCTCATTTTCGAGTTTTTCACTTTTCATTTCATATTTGACGTAAAAATAAATCAAACTAGACTGTTCATGTCAAATCATAAAAAAATAAATATTTGTATGATACATTGCACCTTTAAAGCATCAATAGCGCCTGCAAATGGAATTTTTGTCAGTGTCAAGAAAATGATGTAAATTCCTTCTGCTACTGACCTCTATATGTGATAGAACTAGGCTTCTGAGGAAAAATGGATTTAATTTATCTTGATGCATATGGTAATATAATATAAGGGCATATTATATCCATCTTCTCTTCAGCCTATTAGGTGTAGGCAAAGTGTCCATCGCCAGTCCAGTGTCCATGAGAAGACTTATGGAAGTTATTGTTCCTTATATGGCATTAAGTCAAATGTACCTCGCAAAGAATGTTATTGTCTAGCCCTGTTTATCACCACATTCAGTGGCATAACAGGCCGACAACCCTCTAAAGGTGTATGAATGCTCTTTCCTTTCATGTACATGTTATGATTTGTACCCAGTTCTTGGACCTTTGTAGAAGTTAGTTCATAATTGTGAATTAATTGCAGTCAAATTGTTGAATAAACAGACATAAGGGCCACAAGTCTAAGTCAGCGATATCGTAATAAACACCTTGCACATTCTGGTAATAAATAGATAAGCAGAACATTACCAGGAGATATCATTGATGTCAGCTTCAAAGGGACCACATGTGCACAGAGATTACATGGGGCTTCCCCTAGGACCTAGGAGACCCTAGGGTACTGAAGATGTCTATGTTACACTTCTGACAGTATCAAGAATTATATATATATATATATATATATATACATACATACCTCTGGGAACTTCTGGGCTCCGGCTACCCAGAGCCTTCCCTTGCGGGACGCGGCCAGGACTGCACACTGACATAGGTGGAAAGTCCCCCTGACGTCGGGGGAGTACACGCTGACCTCGGGGGCGGTCCTGCTGACCTCAGGGGTGGTCCAGCTGACGTGACGGTGGGTGGTCCCGCTGACGTCGGGGGCGGTCCCGCTGACGTCGGAGGGAACACCACCACGTAAAGGAAAAAATGGGAGCGGAGCGGGGCATGTCAGGACCCCCCTCTCGCGACCCAGATTATTCGGGTCTTGACCTGGAGAAACGGGGGAGCAGCACTTACCCGGCAATCTCTGGGTCAAACTGGGAGAGTTCCCAGGTATGTAAGTATATATATATTATATATATATATATATATAGTTTGGTGCTATTTTAAAGAAAATAATATTTTTAAAGAAAAAAATACACATTACTGGAATGGTAAAACAGCATTGTATGTATTTTAGCATTTTTGGTATCTATTATACAGTTTGTCAGCATAAATTATATACAAACAGAAAATCAATAGCCATTTTAAGGTCCCCCCTTAATTCATAATGCACCTTACTTATAGATATGCCTCTCTGCCCCCTGATATGCTACTCTGTGTCCCAGATATGCTTTATAACCCATGATATGCCACTCTCCCCTCAGATATGCCACTCTGTCCCCAGATATGTTTTATAACCCCTGATATGCTTTATGCCCCCTAGATATGCTTTATGCCCTCTAGAAGTACCACTCTGCCTCCTGAAATGCCACTCTGCTTTCTAGAATTGCCACTCCCTGCCCCCCCGACTTACCAATGTACCCCCAGACTCCCTGGCCAGTGGACATCTGCACGATGCATGCAGACAACCTCTGCTGCAGGCATAAATGAAAAAGAAAAAAACACCCACCTGGAGCTGCATGTCCTGGGTGTCGGCCGTTACGAATTGCGCATCCCTGCGCTAAACCCCGAATATAGGCCGCACCCCCACTTTAAAGACCTAAAGTGCAGCCTATATTCGGGCCATTATGGTATATATATATATTACATATATATATACGTCATAGCCAGGAAGACCTAATGATGCTCTTGTTGTCTCTGTTTATATCTGATGTAAAAAACAAGTGCAGCGTATTTTAAGCCCTTGCTGTGACCTTGTGGCAGGTAAGCATGGAGGTGCTTACTGTGCAGCAGAAATACAAGGTAAAGAACTCATTACAATTTTACAAAAGGCTTCCATCAAGGGACGCCCTGCTGTGTATTAATCAGAAATAAATGTCAAAGAATGTGGATGATGTTAATGAGTATTTAACCAGCGACTCATTTAAAAATGATTTAGGATCTTCTATTTTTATTATAACGTCAGAAGAAAACTAGGTCACAAAAGCGTTTTTTCTGGTCCTCTTGTAATGAGTCATGGTATCCCACATATCAATGGCAACATGACACATAGTGACTTGTCAATGTAAATTACGTATTTAAAAAGTATTGCAGAACCTTAATTCACAACGTGACACATAACAAACAAAACTATGTGTTATGTCTTAACATGTGAATGATGTGCAAAATTGATTATAATTAAAAAATCTATATAGTGAGGACAGATCTCTAACTAGACCCTATTTTACCCAATTCGACCACTGCCTATAAGAGGGAGGATAACTGTGGTTGTGACCATATCTTATACCATAGTACCACCTAGTGGAATTTACAAGTAAGCAAGATGTAAAGTGTGAGCGTGACAAACATGCTGTCAGATGGATTTAAATCCTAATATATGTACGTCAGAACATTTTAACACACCGGTTCCATTACAAAGCGTGAAATTCAGGAGCTTCTTCAGAAAGAAGGGCTGATAATGCACAATTAATAGTGTGATTTTTTTTTTTGATAATAAAACTATAACACAGGGTCCGCTTCACCCTTCATGCAGGAAAACAAAGCCAGTGCTGGTCCTTAATAATGCATAATGAAGACAGTGAGTTAAAAGGGAAAGAAAAACTTTATTTAGGCATTATGCAACACCAGTTCCAGTAATATTGCCAAGAGTGGCAATTATGCTGATAATTCACCACAAGCTTCAACTCATAACACACTGGGTTTATTAAGATTAGTACAAAAAGTGGATTTGCCTCAGTTAAAGTGGAAGCATAGCTGTCCAAGCTGAATGATTAACCGAGTGTTAAATACGCTGACAAGGTGGGGTGAGACAGAGTCCAACCAGTCACCTAGAACTCCTTCCTGAAGACACCAAAACCAGTCATTAGGAGCAGCGCTGAGTGTGTGTGTGACAACCCAATCACTACACTACAACTCCCTGATCCCAACCCACCATTGTTGGGACATGATCACATTGATCAACGGATCATGATATTTGTGTTTTGAACATTATGCTGATTGTCAGTTTTATTTTACCATTGTATATTAATATTATTCAAATATATATGACAAATGTAGGGTCTGCCTCATTGTTGTCAGTATGATGCCACAACACAAAGCTAGAGAAGTGTGTATAAAGGAATTTGTGAGATGGAATATTTACTTATGTGCTTGTATTTTAGAATGTACCATTTTTTCTGTGTAACCAATACAAGCTGTAAGAAGAGAATAAAACATGTGGTTTAGTTCTTTATACCCTGAATTATGGATATATATATAGAAAGATATACCGTACAACGATATAAGGTATATAACCTTCCCAGTTAAATATTTCTCAAGTGTGAGTACAAAGAGCCAACAACGTTCAATAATACCATGTCGTCTGGTACCAATACCATATAGTTGGGTTTATATGTGTTGGAATTTGAATCTTAAATATAATACACCAGATAAAAAAAACCTGTAGAGGAAAATATGCCAACTGTCACATGATGCTACCTTCATTCTTTAACAGGTATATAAATATTAGTTTGAGATATTTAGATTATTTTAAACCTTGTTTGATGCATACTTAGGGACTGCAACTTCCACTGCCTGGAGATCTTGCCAATATTCCCTGGAAGACTTTATCCTCACCAGGTTGGTGTTTTTGCAAGTGTTACCAGTTTCAAACATGGCAAAATGAGAGGCAGCAACTGTAGAATAATGAGAAGCAGGAGAAGTTTGCCATCAGTGTCATTCTAGCTGTTTGGCTTTATTTTTTATTACCACTTTTTAGTCACTTTATTACCACTTACCCCCTCATTACAGCATTCAGCGGCACCTACAGGCTGCCTCATCAATACCTTACATAGTACTCCAAGAACTGTACTAATAAAACAAAAAAATGTGAGAGGTAGCAGAGGGTTTATCTGTTCTTGTTTGTTATGTTCTGTTTCATTTCGGACTACATTTATACGCGTTCACGTCAATGGATGCATAGTGTCATATTTACCTCGCGACGAGAACCTCTGCACCTAACCATATTGCTGACACACACATTACCATCTCACCTCCTTTTTGTGGCCCTCTACTTGATACTATGTCATTCTCCTCAAATGTTGGACTACTCATGCTTTTCGTTCTCTTTGCTACATATCCTCAACTTATACATATTCTTATTTCTATTTATTATATGACATTCATGTTGTGTTGGCACTGTACCCCTTCACATGCCCTGTGTGCATATGTTTGTCATTTGAAATTTACCATGGATCTGATACTGCATTTTTTGTGACCCCCCTTCTTTCTTTCTTTCTGTATCCTTATCGTGACGAACCAAAGAAAACGTAAAAAAGAAAAAACTTTAAATAAAAAGAAGTTTTAAAAAAAAAAATGCGAGAGGTATATTTTTACACAGTGGCGGAACTACCGGGGTCACTACTGGGACCGGGCCCTGGAGTTCTGCCAGTTGGGGGTGGCCGAGCAGTTGCTGAAAACGACCGCTCGGCACCCCTTGGCCCCCCCTGACTTGCAGAAATCCGGGGCCCTTCTGTCTCCTCTGCTCGCTACCGCTCACCGCCGCCTGCCTCAGCGCTGCCCCGACTGCAGTGGTGGGAGCGCGAGGCGTCTGTCTCGGGTGCCGGCGCTTCATGCTGTCATATGCCGGCGCTCAGCAGTGAAGCCGTGCAGACCGCGGCAGAGCAGCGAGACAGAGGCCTTGCACCCCCACCACAGGACTGCACGGTAAGTGACCTACAAAGGGGGGTAGGGAGAGGGTAGATAGTGAGAAGGGGGGTATGGAGAGGGAAGATAGTCTGAGAAGGGGGTAGATGGGTTGGGGTGGCACTTAACAGATTCTCACACCGAGGCCCTGAGGCTTCTAGTTACATCTCTGTTTTTACATTCCACTTTCCTGTCCATCACACTCTCCCCTACTTCTTTTTAATGACTCCTGACATCAATATTCTGTCAGTCATCTAACAAGTCCAGATAGGTAGTGTTCCCCACCAAGGAACTGCATTCACTACCTGATAACTCATTGGACTGCCTGGGATCATATAAATTTGAGTCGTATGTGAAAATTTCTTTAGGCTTTGCATGTCTCTTTGATCTTGTCACATAATTTGGTTCTACTCCATCAACGTTCTCTGGTTGAATTTATTCTCTTACAGGTAACACTTGACTTGACATGACAGAGGCAATTCTTCTGGTTTTAACCTAGCCATTTCCTCTCCTGAATCTGGTAGTCAGCGTCTATACTATCTTCCTGTTCATGTACTGGTTCTAATATTGTTGTTGTAGGATGGAACTCTGTGACGGCCCCGGGTTAATCGGTGCCGTCTGTGATAGTTCTTGTTTGTGATACCTGCATTTCCCAGTATATGTTGTAATTATGGTGTGTGCTTTTGTTCCCCTTGTTTGCTACCCTGTCCAGGTGCCACATGTCCTGCCCCCTCCCTCCTTTCACAGACTACAGTAGAGACCCCCTACTGGGCTGAGTGCTAATACTCAGTCATATGCAAAGGAGGGCAGGATGTAATTCCCTTGTGTCTATTGGACGCAATTCCCTTGTGTCTATTGGACGCAATTCCCTTGTGTGTTTATTGGACGTAACTCAATCCCTTGTACTGTTTAAATACCCCTGTGTTCCCAAATAAAGAGAGTTCCTGTTTTCACCTCAACATGAGTGTTGCCTGATGATTGGGGTGGGCTGATATGATCCTGTATTGTCCTTTTCAGGACAATAACCTCGCTGTGTAGCTAAACTTCGGCTAGCCACAGTGCCAAGGTAGCTCCGGTGCAGCGAAGCCCCCCTTCTATCTACATCACTGGTTCTGCCTGGCGCTGAAGGGGCTAATTGTTGGTGTCCCGGGAAGGAGGAAGCAACGTTTGGCGGGAGTACCCAGTCGGGGTACAGGTCGGTCCCGTCACAAACTCTTTTACAGAAGCTCTTAATGGAGGTATTTGTTTGGTGTGAGACTTTTGCTGAGGTGCAGGATAGTCATGAGTTACTGTAGTAGTTGGTATATAAGGACAGCACCAGTTTTCCTCATCCGAACATTCTTCCTCCTGCTCCATATCCAGCTCTGTGTCTTTTTTCTTACTCACTTGTTTTTTTTCACTGGTACTTCTGGAATGTGGTCTTCAACAGGTAAGTCGTTCACTGACAGTAAAAGATTTCTGTGCAAGACTTGAATGGTTTTTTTTCCAGTTTCCGGTTGGATGTTGTACACAGGCCCATCTTTGATCCTTTTCACCACTATTTGCGCTGATTTTTCCCAGTATGGATGAAGCTTACCCAGGCCTCCTCGCTCTGAGAGATTTCGTACTAACGCCCAATCACCAGGTTGAAGAGGTACTCCTTTTACTTTCCTAGTAAGTACTTCTTTCCTTTGGCAGATGATTTTTGACTATTTTCGGAAGCAATTCTGGATGCCTACTTCTGAGCAAACATCGAGGAACTTTGTGTCTCTTTTTCTGATTTTAGGTTACGCATCAGATCAATTGGCAACCGGGAACATCTTCCATACAGTAGATAGATTGGTGAGTGGTGGCTTCATGTCTGGTACAATTATACGCATGGACCAGATGTGGAAGATCAAAATCAAACTTTTTCTCTTCCTCCAGAGTGTGAAGCAGCTGCAACAACGTACAGCTCAGTCTTTCAACTGGATTGTCCTTTGGGTGGTAAGGGGTAGTTCTTGAATGAGAAATTCCCGCCAATTGTTGCAGTGTCTGGAACAGATTATTTTCAAATTCCTATCCTTGATCGTGATGTAGCTTCTCTGGATATCCAAAACGTGGTATAAAATCCTGAAAGATTTTCTCTGCAGCCATTTCCCCTGATTGATTCATTGTGGGATATGCTTGTGCGCTTTGCACAAGCATATCATTGTGACATGATCCATGAGGATAAGGATGTATTCGTAGTCTCCTTTGCTTTTCTACATGTAAAGACAATCGATGGACACTAACTCAAAGGGTGAACTTGTGGTGATCGAACCCATAGGTGCTCGTTCAGGAATGTTCGGACATTCTGTTTGATAGAGTGGCAATGTTTGAGCACATATTCGTCAATTTCCTTCTCCATAAATGGCCAGTAAAATCGTTCACGTGCTAAATGGGTTACCTTGTCAGTGCCAATGTGACCCATGTTATCATGGAGGTTTTTCAAAACCAAATAATTCAACCTTTCTGGTAGGACTAGTTTCCAGTGTGCCGAGACAGAATTCCTTCTTCAACTATGAGCTTGTTCCACTCATGTATCAGGTGCCTGGTTCCTCTGGTCATGCCTTTCCTTTCTTTGTTGTTTGGAATCCAGTTGCTTTCTTTAAGCTTGACCACTTCCTTAATACTGATATCATCCTGTTACAAAGCTCTGACATCCTCCTGAGTCATTGGGGATACAAGCTGCCCTTTCAGCATTTCTTTTTCCACATCACTTGCTGAACAGAGAGTCAGTGAAGCCACCCATGGTACCTCCTCATCAACAACAGCTTTGCTCTTTTGCCACATAGCTGACACAACCTCACATGGCACAGCCTCAGTGTAATCACTAAAGTGGTCTGTGAGGTTCACTGGATATCGTGAAAGTGTATCTGCGTCTGCATTCTGTTTATCTGGTCTGTACTTTATATCAAAATGCAATCAGCCAACTTGCCAACCCATCGATGACCCACAGCATTTAGTCTGGCAGTACTCAAGACATATGTCAAAGGATTCTGTGTACACTGTGAATGTTGGAGCATAGAACCGGTAATCTCTGAATTTGCCAGCATGCAGATGGTAATTGTGCTCTGCTGGAGTCAACTTTTCTCCTTGTTGTTGATAAAGTACAGTGCCTAGACCTAAATCAGGGTATGCCAGGATCGGTGGGTAGGTAAGCATATCAACAAGCCTCGATACAACAGCTTGGTGTCTGGGTGTCCACTGGATCTGTGTTTTAGATGGCATTTCTGCTTTATTCTCACCTTTTGTCTTCTGTCTGCCTTGATTAATTTTGGTGGTTTTTGTAACAGACTTTTCCTCAAGGTTCTGCAAGAGGTTATATTGTGGCTTAGCAAGTCAAAAGAAATCTGGCATAAAGGATATTGAAAAGTTTACATTTCTTCGGTCAGAGTTTGATGCCAACCTCACGCATTCGGCAAAGCACTTGCCTAAGGTCGTCAACATGCTCATGAAATGTTTTGGAGTAGCAAAGTACATCGTCCAGGTAGAGAGAACAGGATTTATCTCTGATGCCCTCTAGAACATTCTCCATGCACCTCTGAAAAGCTGCTGGAGCATCAGTGAGCCCGAATGGAATACGCTTTGACTCATAGAGTCCCCAAGGAGTGCTGAAGGCAGTCATATGTCTTAATTCCTCATCCACAAACCCTTGATGATAAGCACTACCCTGGTCCATGTAAATCCTCCTAAACTATCCAGCACATCTTGTATTCTAGGTAATGGGTGTCTGGAATAGTCTTCCGATTTAACTTGCCAAAAACAACACACAGCCGTGAGCTACTGTACTTTCGGACGCAGACAACAGGTGATTAGTAGGCAGAGGAAGATTTCCTTATCTCAGTCAAGGTGGTTTCTGACATACTCTTTAACTTCCCAGTAAAAAGGTTTCGGAATTGAATTGCAGCATTTCTGAACAGGAGAGTCATATTTCAGATTTATCTTAAGTTTCAGATTTGGGATGCATCATCTTGAGCGAAGACATCAGATTCATCATTTGTCTAACTCCTGTTCTTGTTTTGAGAGATGGTCTAAATTGACAGATGGGTGCCACTTTTATTAATGGGCAACTGACTCCTACTATCCACATGACTCAGCTGATTTACATGAACCACACTTTCATTTTGGTTATTTCCTTTTCCAGTGCCATCCCTTGGAGTGACAGGTAGTGCTTCCAATCTTCCCCTCTTGGGGAAGGTAAATGGGCAGGGATCTTCACAACTTTAGAGATACCACTTGGCACATCTACCATCTTGGACTGGACATTCTGGAAGTGGTTCAAATAACATGACTCCTCCTTCAGGCCATGCTCTAATTCTGCATTTGACTTCGCCAAGCTCACCTGTTTCCCACTTTGACCACACAACTGTCCGATCTTTCTTCGGAGTCTGTTACTTTTGTTACTTCATTAACAACATTGACAATGTCGTTAGCTACATTCTGTCTTACTTTCATCGCTTCACTCAGCAGAATAATCAGGTCCTGAGTACTGTTTGACTGGTCGCTGTTTTCTTTGATCAATTGTTCAATGACGTTAAACCCAAGAAGTAGATTGTCATTACAGCATTCGCTCACGAGCATTGGCACATGAATGGCAAAGTTTCTATGTCCGTTTCTTTTGAGTTCAAGAAGTACTTCGGTCAGAAGAAACTTTCTTAACCATGTCTCTTCATCCATGCTGACTTGAGCTCCTGTGTCCAACAGCACTTCAACAAGAACACCATTCATCCAACATGACAGCATACATTTTTTTCCAATCACTTGTGCCACTCGTTGTTTTGATGACTTACATTTTGTTGAACTGTGAGTAGGCAGTTTCCCCCTGCATCGGACAGATGATTTGAAGTGGTCATTGGTTGTCCCGCACCAATGACCGTCTGCCGTTTCCCACTGTTGCTCTCTTCTTTAGGCAGCCAACTGCTCTGTGACCTGCCTGTCCGCAGTGGAAGCAATGGCAGCAGTCCTGCTTTCCTACTTGGATGCAGTTGTCACATTTGTGCTTACTTTCGGCTTTATCTGGAACTTGAACATTTGTTAATGGCATGGCACTTTTGTTTTTAAATGTGGCAATAGGTCTCACCATCTTTTCAAGGTTTTTTGTGAGAGCAAAAATCTGAGCTGCCAGTTCCAATAAACCAGTGCTATTTGCTCTGACTTCTCCCTCAACTCTCTTTTGTAATGTCTCCTAATTCTCCTCACTATCCTCTTGTGCCTGAATTTTGAGATGTTATATGTTAGTACCAGGATTTTAAATGTAATATGGAGCCAGTGGAGGGTTTCACAGAGTGGGGAAGCAGAAAAGGAGTGGTGTGCAAGGAACATAAGCCTAGAAGCAGCATTTAGGACAGACTGCAGAGGAGAGAGTCGAGACAGTGGAATGCCAACCAGAAGAGTGTTACAGTAATCAAGACGGGAAATGATAAGTGAATGAACAAGAGCTACTGAGAGAGTGTTTGCCACTCGCAAGATGGCGGTGTCAAAAAATAAAAAAAAAGAAGCTTCCAAGAGGGTCTCTCCTGCAGGTTGAATTCAGGTACAATGTGATTAGTAAAATATTGAAAATAAAATTAAAAAAATACCAGTAGCAAATTTTTTTTAAAAAATGTGGTATCATTTAAAAATAATTATACAGTGATATTACCATCATGGGAACCATTTAGTTCCAAAATGTAAAAAAGCTGTAACTTCCCAAAAATCCTGATAGGGAAAGCATTCAAATATTAGCATTTCAAATACCCAAGTGGTGTCTACTTTAAAAAATGAATGGTTTGATGGGGTGAATTGGAGTGGACGGGTTCAAAGATGTCCCAAATAGGGCATAAGCACAGACTGACCAAAATGAAAAAAGCGCACTTCCCAAATGTGGCCTTTTAGCCCCCTGAACAACCAGATAAACTCATGCATGGGTGGTATCACTGTACTAAAGAGATATTGCTGAACACATGTTGACTTATTCCAGGAGTGGTAAATTCATGCCTGAAGTCCAATCAGGACTTGAATTAGCCGGCTTCAAAGATGTGATGTTCTTAGTTGAAAAATGCGCACCTCCCAAATGTGGCATTGTACCTTACAAACAACCCGACAAACTCATGCATAGGGATATCACTGTACTTGGGAGATGTTGCTGAACACATACTGGTGTGACAGTGGCACACATCCCAATACCAGGAGCTGGCATTGGCCGGCTTCAAGGATGTCCCAAATAGCATGCAAAAAAAAAAAGCAAAAAAGCATGAAAACATTTCTAAACTCAGGACAAAAAGTAGAATCTATTTTCCAGGGTTTTTATTAGCTTTTGTACATGGGTAAAAGATTTTTCAAATAAAAGTTTTAAAAAAGTGCTTTTTTCAATTTTTTATATTTTATTATTTTTATAGGAAAACTAGATGATAAGATCAAAAATATGGTATCTGAAGAAAGCCCTTCTTGTCCTGAAAAAGCCCAATATATAACTTGTGTGGGTACACTAAATAGGAGAGGAGAAAAATTCAGCTAAACTCGAACACCACAAAAGTGTTAAAACAGTCTTGGGCATGAAGGGTACAAAAAATAAAAAAAAACAGCCTGGTCCATAAGAGGTTAATGCTGGTTCCGAAAGAAAGGTGTCAGAACACACAGTGCATCCTAGTTTGTTGTGTATGGGGCTGCATAGCCACTGACCGGTCAGGTACCCATGCTGTTCCGTGCCGAAACAGCCTACAATGGGCATAAGGACAGGACTACAGAGCAATGAAAGAAGGTGGCCTGGACTGATGACCCACGTTTTCTTTTACATCACGTCTATGGCCAAGTGCGTGTGCATTGCTTACCTAGAGAACGCATGGCACCAGGATGCAGCCATGGAGGCACCACCTCGTAACCTACAGGACTTAAAGGATCTCCTGCTAATGTCTTGGTGGCAGATACCACAGCAAATGGAGACCTACACAATAGGAAGAAGGTAGTCATAATGTGTGTGTGACGGAAGCCTCCATCACTGGGGCCAATGGCGAGGCCTGACTGCCAGCCTCCTCCCTATTGACTATGGGCCCTGGGTTTGTAAAGACTTCTGTGGCTACCCCCAGCAGTATCTTCTCATCACTGGCTGAGGGGATTATCTCCAGCAGCCAGCCAGGATCTGCCACCAGGGAGTGACCACCATTCTTTTAGTTTAATGTATAAATCAGTCTCCCCCACCTATTGTATTGTTAATCCCGTTACTGCCCCTGTTGTCTCTGGGAGGCAGATTAAGGGGGTTGTTTGTGTCCCAATATCTTGTTTTATGTAAATGTGTGTTTTGCTGGATATATCCAGTCCTGTGTGTCTAAAATAAATCAGTCTTCGTTTGGTTTTACCCTACACTGAGTCTCGGCTAGTGACTGGGAACCGGGGAAAGTGTGTTGTCCCAGGCTAAGGGAGCACAAGACAGCGGAGGTAGTCGGTCGGACTAGCCAGCTCCGTGACAGTGTGTGTGTATGTATGTATGTATGTATGTATGTATATATATATATGTAATATATATATATATCCTAATGCTTTCTCCTGCACAAATAAACATCAAACATGTTCAACAAGAACCCAGAACTGCAAGTTTCATGAGTCATACTTTTAATTTATCTTCTTCCGGTTTGTAAGTACATAAAAAGGTGCAAGTATAAATGTCTGCAAACATACTAAAAGTTCCTGTTACATTATTTTCTTATGGCCAATGATTTTGCAATCTTGACAGTTTTACCACCACAAAATTTGCGAGGGAGTGCAAAGGTAGTCAATAACCAGTTAAGGACACAAAATTGTTTTTGTACACTCATTGTGTACACTATCACCAAATGAATATTTGGGCCTGTGAGCCAGTTGATCTCGCAAGAGAACAAGGGCCAGAATGCTGGCACTACCTTTGATAGAGCATTGTGGTTAACATGATACTCAGCAGGCAGTCTAATATGGGTGCTTTCTATGTCCTACTACACTACAGAAAAGTGATCCCTGCAAGCAAATTCCCTTATCAAAGCCCAATCAGTTTTTGTCATGTATAATGTGCCGTTAATACAGTTAGTTCAGTTAATTTCAAACCATGTCTTTAGGGGCCTTGCTTTGTACAGAGGCACAGTCATCCTGGGACAGGAAAAGACCTTCCCTATACTGGTGCCGCACGTTGGAAGTGTACAGTTGTCTAAAATGTCTTTGTATGCTGTAGCATTAAAATTACTCTTCACTGGAACTAAGGGGCCTATCCCAAACCCTGAAAACCACTATTTCAGTAGGTAGTGTACTCTCAGCATCTGCCAATCCCAGATTCATTTATCAGACTTCCAAATAGTGAAGAATAATTCATCGCTCAAGAGAATGTTTCCACTACTCCAGAGTCAAGTAGCAGTGTGCTTTACTCGCATATAGCGAAGCTGTGCTTGCATGTAGCTGTTCGGCCATGGAAACCCATTCCACAAAGCTCCTGACACAGTGCTTCTGCTGATAAGAGTGCCAAGTGATTTTTACATGCTACATTCTTTAGCACTCAGCAGTCCCACCCTGTGAGTGTGCACGGTCTACCACTTTGTTGCCGAGCTGTTACTTCTAGGCATTTCCACTTCTTAACAGCACTTGCGGTGGCCCGGGGCAGATCTAGCAGGGAAGAACAGACTCCTGGCAAGAGTAGCACCCCATAACAATGTAACGTTCAAAGCCACTGAGCTCTTCACGACAACACATTCTACTGCCTATGTTTGTCTATGGAGATGGCTGTCTGTCTGCTTGATTTTATACACCTGTTAGCAATGGGTACGGCTGAAACATTTAAACTCAATTAAGAGTGTCCACATACTTTTGGTCATATAGTGTTGCTCTCTTTTAAACGCAATAGAGGCCTACATTATAAAACTTACACTACACTTGCTTTATCATGCCAACCCACAGCCATAAAATCTGTGCAAGATACAGATCATAGCATACAACATAAGATCACAGACAGTGATATATTTATGGAGGCTGCTGACCTTAGCCCACTCTCTAGGCTGCAGGCTTCATTGTGCAACGGGCCATAATATAGCATTATATATTGGAGGTGCCAGTGGTGTGTTAAACCTCCATGGTATAAAATCATAGGTGTACCAAATACATCAATCTCCCCCTTGATCTGCCTTCTAGAAAGAATATGAGGCAATACATTGGGTTAAACCTGCCGAGCTGCCCACTTAATATAAAAACAAGAGTCGTTTAATTTTAATGCTTCCATCTCAGTGCTTTATTTATCCATTTATTTTTTTCTCCCATTCACCACCACAGGTTCCAAAACAAAAAATATATGCATTTACAATAAATTTCCAGTGGATTTATATTACTTTATCATGTTTAAAAAGTCATTTTTCATGAAATAAAAAAAAGCACACAAATTCCATATTCGTTTCAATTTTGTCACTTTTTACATCTGTACAGCCAAGTAGCAAACAATTGAGGACAGTAACATCATGTCTAAATACACCACACGTTTATGCACAGATTTTATTTAGTGCACAATAAGTTTTGCGCGACAAGATCATTCATTTAGCAAAAGTTGACAAAATCATGTGGAAATAGTTTAGGTTCCCTTTCCATAACCAGTACGCAGATATAAAATATTTTAGTTTAGGTTGTTTTACTTATTATATTTACATTATATTAACAGAGACACTAAAAAAGTTGAAAAGCTGTTTTAAGTTAATATGGCTTTTTATTCAAAAGTGGTTTCACAGGTCACTTAAACAGAGCTGACAGAGTCAAGCTCAGGAAAAAGACTGACTAGCAGGCGAGTTAGTAGTTATGTTGCCAGCAAGCATAGCCACTTTCCACAATGAAGTTGTTGATGGACACAACCTAAAAAGGAAAAAAAAAATAAAGGACAGTTCAAACAATTCTCCAAAAGCCTAATATCATAATTTTAAGTAATCGCCAATACTGTAGCTTTCCCTAAGTCTTTACAGTTACAAAATGGCACCAGGCCAACAAGAAACGTATTGTGTTAACCTACCTCCTCGCCCAACATGCCCCATAATTGGATCTTTTGAATGCCAGTGGCAAAGTCAAATCCTGTGACCTGAAACAAAAGAATAAAAGCATTGTTCTCTGGAAAGCAGTAATGGTGATTTTTTTTTTAATCAAATGTTAAAAGTATTACCTGTGCATAAAATGCTGCACCAGTAAGAATCCGTGCAACTGCAGCAACTGCTTCTTCATTATTGTCTCCTAAAACAAAAAAGAAACCCCCCACAAACTCATTAAAAGCACTGATGCTGGTATTGTGCAAAAATAAGGGCAACTGTGAATCACACACATTCTATATACGTACCATCAATAGGGACAACATTGTCCAGGAAGACTTCTGTACCCTGGAAAGGTAACATGACAAAATCCGACCTAGAGAGAGAAGTTAACCAGCGTTACTCAGAAAACTAGCAACAAAGTAAAATAAAACAAAAACAGTTAAGCTACATTTCTTAAACATGGATATTAGTCAGTGGGGATTAGAGACAGCAAGCAGTCTAAAAGTAATAAAGTCATCATATTCTTGTTTGCGGAAAAATGAAAATTTCAAGGTAAAAGCACCCAGATGAAGGTATAGGAGACTGTATGCATGGGAACATGACTAGATGACATGCAAACATCAACACTTACCTAATCTGCCGGAGAGTCTCGATTTTAACTTTCTTATATCCTCCATAATCCACATAACGGATGGCTACTTCTTCAGTATCGGGGTAGTAGGCCACAACATGTGCCCTGGACCATTCATTTTGCTCACTTGGTGCAGCACAAAGTGTGCCAACTGTGAAGAAATAGTTTAATCACTTAAAGGACAATAACCACTCTTACAACAAAACGATCACAGGTTACCAATACAATATTTCAGACGTAATATTGGTGTTGCACACACACCCAGATTTATTTATTTATTTTTACACACACAGACATATATATATGACTAACCTTCTACTGGCATTGGCAAGTTTGGAATCCCTGGTTCAGAGTAGCACAAGTACATTTGCTGATGCAAAGTAGAAAGTGCATGAAACGTTGGATGGGTATGCTGCTGGATGAAAAGATGATTGGGACTGGATACATTTGATACAAGTACATCAACTGTTACACCTTCTGGGAGAACCAGCTGAAAAACAGAAACATGCACAAGTTATATAATATATCAAACAGTTTGTGAAAATGTCTACATTATTCAAGCCACCCATAAAAGTTACAGCTGAGGTAAGCTCAATGTTTAATTATTTGATTTGAATTACTAGTTACTTTGAAGGTTGAGAAATTTGAATATGTAGGGGTGGGGGATATGCAAGGAGATTTTGTTCAAATAAAAATGAGGACACTACAAGTCTGTGACTAAAGGAATAGCAGATATTACCACAATATTTGATATCTTACCACAACTTACCCAGGATGTGGCGGGAAGAGTAACAGGCCTCTGCAATAAACTTGGTTGATAATAGTTTCTTAGGTCCAAGTCTTTAAATTTGTTGCCAATTATAGAAAGGGCAACATCAACTTCCTCTGGAGAACCTGTCAAAAGAGGGATTACATTTGATCAGGAATCCGAGGTGAAAAGAAAGGTGGAACTCTTGAGATATGGAATCAGCAGAGCATTGGCAGCTTACACACCATAAGCCTCCGCACTCTGTGACCTAGTTGCTGCTATTCCTAAACGCTTTCAATTTCCAACAATACAACTTAAAGTTGACAGTGAAATATCCAGCAGGGATGCAATTTCACAAACTGACTTATTGCAAAAGTGGCATCCTATCACAGTACCATGGTTTCATTTACAGAGCTCTTCAGAATGACCCATTTTGTTCCCACAAATGTTTGGAGTTGCAGACTGCATGGCTATGTGCTTGATTTTATACACCCGTGAGTCTGATGTAACACACCTCTTTGAATTCTGGCGTTTCAAATACTCCTCATCCATGTAGTGTATATTTCAACTACATACAAACTTACCTTCAATGTGACAAAGCTGGAACTCTTGTGTGAAAGGCAAAGTCGTTATATATATTTTGGCACCAGAAGTCGCCTTTAGGTAGCTCACAAATCTTCCTTGTTTTCCTATCAGTCGTCCGACCAAATGCTTTCATAAAAAGAGATAGAAAACCATTAACCCTGTATTTGAAATGGTATATTTATGAAGTAAAAAGTACTACAAGTTTAACGCGGATTATGCTACAGCCATTAGATATACTAAAAGTTCAATGGAAAAAGCTCATACATGTCTTAACAGTGACGCTGAAAAAAATTAAATGCGGCAGTCCCTCTTACCTAATGAGAGGTGGTACAATAACATACCAGATTTTTTGTTTACCTTAGGAACCTCAATTTCCCAGACAACGAGTTGTACATTTTTCTGGTCGGTTTGCGGTTTGTTATTCTCAGTATCTTCAGTTTTCTCCATGACACAACCATTATCAGTAAGATCCATGCTGTTCACTTCGGACCCTATGACAAACAGTGAAGATAAGCACACGCAGTGTATATTAGCTGGGTATTTGCCCTACTGCAGCCCCAACTTTGCCAACAATGGGCATGTCAAAATACTACATCTCTCTATAATGTATATGGGAATGCATGTTCTCTTGCTTCAATAAATAAGTGTTTTGAGCACTTACCAACAGACTGATCAACCTCTGTTTCTGAAGTACTTGTGACTTCGCCCTTTATGTCGAGGGACGCATCCTCGGCATGTCCATTGGTTAGAGCCAGGTTCTTTCTATTTGCTGCTCTAGCCTTTTTCTTTTTCTTTCTTCGTACACTAATTTGATCTCTTGACACATCAATGCCAGAGGTACTCAAAGAATCAGGTGATCCAATCCCAAGACTTGACAGAACTGTACTCTGCAGTTGCTCGTCCATGCAGATCCCATCCTCTGATGTGCAGGCACTCATGCTTGAATCATCTATAGCAATTTGGCCTTCATCAAAAGAATCTGTATATCTACGGACTGGGCGGCTTTCAAAGGAATCTGTATTTCTATTGACTGGGCTGATGTTTCGCTCCATCTCTATCCCATGTACAGCCTCTTCCAGAACATCTTCACTGAATTGCTCCACGTCAGATGTTTTGCTTTCTTTCTCTTCTATTAAGTCATCTGTTTGGTGGTGTTCTGTTTGTGTAAACTCACAAGCGGAATTTGATGAAAAACTATCACTTTCTTCATTGGAACAAATTACATTCTGATGAACTCCATGTTCTTGCCCCGGCTCTAACACACATTCTTGATCCATGGCATAAGCTAACTGTACATCAACTGGCTGGCACAGTGAGTGATCTAATATCTCCTGTTTAGCTGCAACAATCACTTTAGATATTATGTCAATAGCAAGCTGTTCAACAATTCTTGCTTCATAGTCTCCAAAAAGTGGTCTAGTGTTGCCTTCATCTACAGAGTTTGATAACATGGCAGATTCTTCTCTTTTATCCAGACACTGTGAAAAAGCCACAAAAAACTCACCACACTTATCGTCTCTCACGGAGGAGGACTTCATATATGCAGATTCAGCTATCTGCAGTAACTCAGCACAGGGCTCTGGCCCCTCAGTCGCAGGCGATTCAGGGAGCTCTGTTTGTGGATGAAGCTCAGGCACTTCACTGTGTAATAGTTCTTCGATAGCACAGATTTCAGGGTCAGCTGGCTGGTTATCCATGACTGTGGTAATGTCTGGTGAATCCTGATCTGTCCCCCCTACTACAAGAGGGTTATCTGGTGGGCTATGGACAACAGAATCAATGGTTTTTATTAATCTGCCTTCTAAGTCTTCTGCCTGATTTATCAACAAACCAAGATCTCCTTCAGAATTTACCATCAAGTGACACAGAGGTACCTGCAAGTTGTTACATTTATCATCTGTAGTTTTTGGTTCATTTCCAGCACAGTCCCCTGATGCGTTGTTTAAATCAGAGACACACAAGTCAGTCTGGTGCACCGCATGCAAGTCATCGTGCACCGCATACAAGTCATCGAGCACGTTGCTTTTGCCGTGTTGGTGTGTTACTCTCTGCTGTGCAGGCTGTGGCCCAGAAATAGATTCCAGGGGAGCACAATCTGCCTGCACATGGTCTGCAGGGGAAGCAAGTTCTGATGTTTATTCTGCTTCTTCTTTCGAGAATACCACCACCAGCATCCAATCGCCAATGTTGCGGCTGGCACAATCACAGGTAAAATTGTCCTTATCCGAGAGGATACTACAGAGGATGGCGACGCCATCTTTAAAAGGGTTTGAAGAACCCTGAAAAAGGGAGAAAAAAAGTTAATTTAATTATAATTAAATGTTATCAAGATACCAAGTTCTTGAGCTTTCTGCTAATTAAATAGACCCCTTTCTGATGGGCTTATTAGCATCCTCAAAAAAAGTAATTGAAAAAAACAGTACTGCATATTTACGTGCTCAGACCTGCTTAGACCTACAGTTAAAGAAGCCCAGGAACATTTTACTCAAGCAGGCCCATAGGAGGAGATTAAAGTAAAAGACACGCGGTGCTTTGTTTACGTTGCACGAGTCACACGGTACAGTACAAAGAAGACTGCTAAACATGAGCAAGTGCACGGCAAACAGAAAAAGGCATCTGGGAACGTCCACGAGGAAGGCTCAATCCCATGCAGGGAATTAATGGATCAGTAGGCAACGAGCCCGAAAAGCACCTACGGCGCAGGTCAGTGGAGATAAGGAAACTAAAAAAGTTTAACCATCTTCTGGATGAAGAAATGAAGGCATAACATGGACCATCAGGGCACAAAGCTTAAGACAGGATTTTATTATAAGTCATCCACAGAGCGTGAGGCCTACAATAGCCCAAACTATTGAGCTGAAGCACATATCAAATGGCACTAAGGAGGCTATGACCTTTGGTACTCCAATGGAGTGAGGGCTCGTGTGACCTTGGGAGGCTGGGCTACTCCACGCACTGCAGGGAACCTTACCTTCATCCATGACTAAAGCACCGAGAGAAGTTAAAGGAAAGTAAAGCCCGCACACAACAAACGTAACAGACACAGTCAAACCAACCACTACCCAAGGGCAAGGCCACGGCGGGGATCCACTCCGAGTGCGGATAAGCACCTCAGCCTAATCACCGTGCACAATCCCGCCGGCGCAATCACCGAGACAGAAGGACCCAGGAAAGTATACTGACACCCGTCACTAATACCACCGAACACCACGAACCCGCCGTTCTACTACACACCGAACACAGCAGCGCCTTTCCTACGAGCACGGATCCCCGATCATGCGCGTGTATATATCCACTTGTCAGACTATATATAGCGCTGGCAACACGATGGTAATGGCTATATTTAGAAGCCGGGCTGAACAGGCTACACGTGGGGTGTCAATGCCGAAATCTGCGCTCCGCAATCAACGCCTCCTTCCAGTGCCGGGAGCGCGATTTTAAGACATCGAGCCCGAAGGAGGACAAAACACGCCGCTAGGTCACCCTCTGTCTTTACAAAACACACAGGAAGCCCGCTGTCCCCCTAGCGGGACCGAAATCTTTAAATTACCCCCTCCCCACGCATGCAAGCTTCCCCGCGGTGCGAGAGAGCGGGGACACCGCTTCAAAACGAATGTTAGGATCCAAAACGGATCGCACGGATTTTAGGATTCACCAGAGCACATGGCTGCGGCCTCGCACTCACCTAAACACGGAGTTTAATGCTCGCAGCTTCTGCGAAAGCCATGAAAAGGCGGAGAAAGGGCGAGAGGACGGTCATTTCTTCCAACGCCTCCTTCCAGTGTCACGCCCACCGTAAACTCTACGCTAAATCCTCGACGTTGCCATGGTGTTTCTGCGTAAACATTATTACTGTTAAAGTGCCACCTTTCTTAATATATTGCATTTAAAAAATGGGGGTTTTCACTAAAGGGAGAGTTGAGCTCCAGTTCCTTGGCTTCAATGTAAGTCATAAAAGTCTATCCCCGATAAGAGGCGGGTCGGTCCTGCTTTATATATTAAAAATTAGTGAGATTTGTATTTGTTTATTATAATTTTGTCTCCCTGTTTATTAAGTCTGAGGGATTGTGCATCTGTATTTACATTATAAAATAATTATTTTTTAAAAAAATCAGTGAGATTTGTTTAGGCTCATTACACATTATACATTATGCAGGGCCAGGTTAGCCCTTCCTGCTGGAGGAACCTGTAATGAATTGCAAAGTAAATGCTTTAAAATCACAAAAAAGTAACCAAGGATTTTAAGGTAAATGGATCGGGCTGCTCGGTGACAGAGCAGACACCGTCCATTACTCTGCGTGAACCCAAAAGTTGGTGCCGCACGTCATTCACCCAGGATTCGTGGTATTGTGGGGTTTGGGCTCTTCCCCATCAACAATTACCAAGTTCTCGTGGAGAGAATCCACTTATTGCTACTCATATCTTCATCTATCATGTATAGAGGAGTCATTATCAGAATGGCACAATTTAAATGGCATTCAGGAGAAATGGGATTTTGTAAAAGCTGTTTTATCGAAGATAACAGAAAATTGTATTAGGTTGGTCAGTAAGAGTAAAAAATTAAGGAAACCGCTGTGGTACTCTGCAGAAGTGGCCAAAATCGTGAAAGACAAGAAGTTAGCCTTTAGCAGATACAAAAATACCCAAAGTGAGGAAGATAGACAGATCTATAAAATTAGGCAGAAAGAGGCAAAGAAAGTTATAAAAACTGCCAAATCACAGGCAGAAGAGCGAATTGCCCTATCAGTAAAAAATGGAGATAAAACATTTTTAGATATATAAATGAGAAAAGGAAAGTTAAACAAGGACTAGTTAGACTAAAAACAAAAGGCATATATGTAGAAGAGGATAAAGGTTTAGCTGACTGCCTCAATGAATATTTCTGTTCAGTTTTTACAGATGAGAATGATGGAATGGGACCTCAGTTGGGAAAAAAGACTGAATCATTTGAAATATGTGAGTTTATCGAGGCGGAGGTTTTACTTCAGTTGTCTAAGGTAAAGACAAATAAGTCGATGGGGCCTGATGGGATACACCCCAAGTTATTAAAAGAGCTTGGGGGTGTACTAGCAAAACCGTTAACTGATATATTTAACGAATCATTGGTAACGGGAGTTGTCCCTGGGGATTGGAAAGTAGCGAATGTTGTGCCTATACACAAAAAAGGCAGTAGGGAGGAGTCGGGCAACTACAGGCCAGTTAGTCTTACATCTGTAGTGGGAAAATTAATGGAAACAATGTTAAAGGAAAGGATTGTTGAACATCTGAAGTCACATGGCTTTCAAGATCAAAAACAACATGGGTTTTCCTCAGGAAGATCTTGCCAAACAAATCTTATTGATTTTTTTGATTGGGTGACTAAAGTAATTGATCAAGGTGGTGCAGTAGACATTGCGTATCTGGATTTCAGTAAGGCCTTTGACACTGTCCCACATAGAAGACTTTTAAATAAACTGCAATCTCTGGGTTTAGATCCCAATGTTGTTGAATGGATTAAGGAGTGGCTGAGTGACAGAAAACAGAGGGTTGTAGTCAATGGCGTATATTCAGAACAAGGTCTTGTTACCAGTGGGATACCTCAGGGATCTGTACTTGGACCCATTCTCTTTAATATTTTCATTAGTGATATTGCAGATGGTGTTGATGGAAAGGTATGTTTATTTGCTGAGACACAAAAATTTGCAACAGGGTTGATGTTCCTGGAGGAAGAAGCCAAATGGCAAACGATCTAGGTAAGCTGGAAAAATGGTCAGAGCTGTGGCAATTGGCATTTAACGTGGATAAATGCAAAGTAATGCACCTGGGGCATAAAAATCCAAGGGCAGAGTATAGAATATTTGGTACTGTCCTAACCTCAACGTGTGAGGAAAGGGATTTAGGGGTAATTATTTCTGAGGATTTAAAGGTAGGTAGACAATGCAGTAGAGCAGCAGGTAATGCAAGCAGAATGCTTGGTTGTATAGGGAGAGGTATTAGCAGTAGAAAGAGAGAAGTGCTCATGCCGCTGTACAGATCACTGGTGAGACCTCACTTGGAGTATTGTGTACAGTACTGGAGACCGTATCTCCAGAAGGATATAGATATGTTGGAGAAAGTTCAGAGAAAGGCTACTAAAATGGTTTATGGATTACAAAATAAACCTTACCAGGACAGGTTAAAGGATCTATATAGCCTGGAAAAAAAGACGGGACAGGGGGGATATGATAGAAACATTTAAATACTTAAAGGGAATCAACAAAGTAAAGGAAGAAAGTTTATTTAAAAGGAGAAATAAAACCGCAACAAGAGGACACAAGCATAAACTAGAGGGCAAAGGTTTAATGGTAACATCAGAAAATATTACTTTACGGAAAGGGTAGTGGACGCATGGAATAGCCTCCCAGTGGAAGTGGTAGATGTTAATACAGTAAAGTCATTTAAGCAAGCATGGGATAGGCAAAATGCCAAGCTTAGATATAGGATAAGGGCATGTATTAAAGGAAAGTACTCAGAGGTTGGGCAGACTGGATGGGCCTACTGGTTCTTATCTGCCGTCAATTTCTATGTTTCTATGTTAACTGGCCCCCAATATCCTTATGCCACATCCACCCTTTATGTAGGGGTTGGGGGGGTGGAGGTGACGTATCCGCGTGGTTCCTTCAGTTGCTCATGCCTGCCGGACACTTTTTCGTTTTTATCAGAGAGACAGGAGAAAAAAGTCTTTCCTGGGCCGGCATGGGTTGCTCCGCCTGTGCGGC